>JABSTQ010009820.1:0-182270 GCA_013358835.2 Ixodes persulcatus | reverse complement strand
AAAAAATATGCTTCATATACTCCCTACCTCAGGCCAGTGACTAAGGGCTGGCAGCGGGGAAAGAGCCCTCTTGTGAACGTGAGGTCTGCCTGCGACATAAAAAAAGACACACACAGGCAGCAAAACAGGCACTTACCATGTGCTGTAAAGAAATCAACAATGTAACAAGTTAATTAGACATAAACGTGACTAGACGGAAGGCGAGGCAACAATGCAAATGCTGAAGAGACTGGCCGCCTTTGAGCTCCAAGGGAACGCTCAGGTTCTCAGCGTGCACCTGCAGCTTGCAGGGATAAAAAATATGCTTCGTCATCTTCCCTACCTCATGGCCAGTGACTAAGGGCTGGCAGTGGGGAAAAGAGCCCTCTTGTGAACGTGAGGTCTGCCTGCGACATAAAAAAGACACACACAGGCAGCAAACAGGCACTTACCTGTGCTGTAAAGAAATCAACAATGTAACAAGTTATTAGAATAAACGTGACTAGACAGAGAGCGAGGCAACAATGCAACGCTGAAGAGACTGGCCGCCTTTTAGCTCCAAGGGAACATTCAGGTTCTCGGCGTGCACCTGCAGCTTGCAGGGATAAAAAAAATATGCTTCATTATCTTTCCTACCTCATGGCCAGTGACTAAGGGCTGGCAGCGGGGAAAAGAGCCCTCTTGTGAACGTGAGGTATGCCTGCGACAGAAAAAAGACACACACAGGCAGCAAACAGGCACTTACCTCCGCTGTAAAGAAAGCAACAATGTAACAAGTTATTCGAATAAATACGACTGACAGTGACAACAAAAAAAGAGGCATGCTACAAACCTTGCCTTGCAAAGTTGGGTCGCTTCCTCTATTTCAGTGAAAACATGTTACACAGACAATACACTCTTGCACCTTGCAGGAAAAAGAAAATCTGCTTCATCCGTAGCATACCTTATGCCATAAACAAGTAACTGGCTGCAGTGAAGAGAGTCCCGTAGGTGCTTCAGGTAGCTGCTGAGATGATCTGCAGAGCAAATATCAGTGTGAACTACACCAAACAATAGCCAGCAGCCACCGACTATTGTGAAAGGAAAAAAGCTCGAGTTACACCTAAGCATTTCTTATGAGTTGTGAATGCGAAAGCATGCAAGCCGCTCGTCCGCTCCTTTTGTCGTCTGCTGCGTACTGAAGAAACTCAATCTTAGTCTTTCTTGTACAGTTATCGCACATTACGCTATCCCAATAAACATCGTAATCTTCTTGCTTGGTTTTTGTACAAACATGGCGTACGGCTCGTTCTATCACGTACTAGAGCGCGAGCGCTTCGGGATCTTGGAGGCCATGGCGCAGCGGCCAATGGGAGCTCCGTTGGCGCGCGCCAGCCAATGGAACCGAAGGCGAATTGCTCCTATTGGGATCGCGGCAGAAACTAGGAGCCGTTTTCGCGCTTCAGTCAGCTCGCTCCATGAGACAGTTAATGCTTTCGCATTCAAACACAAAACAATCATTTGTGCATTCACTTCGACAAAGAGGCGGCTAGGCTTTTATTATATTTTTGCTGTTAATCAGGCAGCCACGCTACCAGAAATGTTCACTACTAATGTAAACATACCCGGCATGAGAGGCAAACCGGGTTTGTCTCGCCACGATCAGCTCACTCTTGGGGGGCCTTGGATAACTGGCACACATGGGCGGCAGATGGTCCGACGGATTCGCAGCGACGGCCTCCCTCAAGGTGGGCCATTTCCCCAGGCAGACCATTACCTCGTCCAGGAGCTCATCACGGTACTCTGCAAGTCAATATCTAGTGTCACGATTTTGTCACCAATTGTTTCCACTATAACATACGAAAAGTTGCGTCGGCTGGCTTCGGGCGTGCCGTTGAGTGGCCATTTCGTGATCTGGGTGTAGCGATCTTGAAGCAAAGCTCCCCTTCCCTGGTTATGGCTTGCTCACGCCCGACATTTTCATTGAAATGAAGAACAGCCACCAAGGACCTGCAATGAAGACAGACAGCATGGGGCCGAATTAACGCAAGAGTATAAGGTTTCAACAAGGCGAAAATTTCATACACTAAATGGAGTAGCACACTAAAATTTGAAAAGGTAGTTTAAACTTGATGATAAATTATGAAGTCTTGTTTACAGGGTGCTGGCTTGAAAACAACCAACAGAACTTTTGACCTTGCTCTGCTCAGGCTTGTCCTCCTAATTACAAGCAATGCACAACAGCAGAGGTGCACAAAGTGGGGGTCGTGGGGCCTCCGGGAGCCACGGGGTGCCGAGGGCACGTTGGCATTATTTCAGATATTTTACTACCAACTTCCCAAGCAAGCCATCTTCAATACACTGCTCTGCAAGCTTTACAGTATTGGCACAAGAGATCCAGCAGCTGTCATGGTGTTGCTAGTAATCAACAATGACTAGTAGACAACAGCGACTACTAAAGAGAATTTTTTTTTGATGGCTGTACGAGAGGTGGGAAGTAACTGCGAATCAAAAGATGACACGAAGGGAATGTTGGCAGTTGTCGACTGAATGGAAGCATTTTGTTGGAGGTGTAGTGCGAGTGCCGCCTGTTGGCCAACAGGCCCAATCCAAAGTTTTAAATCAGATCTTGCATATTTGTCTGTGCGAAGAAAGTATTATTTACTTGCCAACTATGCATTTCTTTTATGAGCACTCAATAAAGTGTGCCAAATGAGATCGGGTAGGGTTGGGACGTGTGCGGGAAGGGGGTCGCCAGGTGGCATTCAGATCTTTTAGGGGTCACGGGCCTGAAAAGTTTGTGCACCTCCGCGCAACAGCAATAATGTTTGAGGGCACAAAAATATGTGATTTAATGAGGGCAGGCGATTTTATATGGCAGATGCTTGAGTGTCGAGTTCGTTGGTCAGGAACTGAAAGCAAGTGCTGTGTGCCCTCTTCTAGCACTTCGTCGTCTTCCACCTAACGCTTTCGAAACTTTTTGTTCACATTTGATAACAAAGATTTTGTTACAATATACTTATAGCAAAGTTTTTTGAGAAATGGTCAACTGAATAGAGGAAGGAACCATTATGCCAGTTTTGCTTTACCTTGCTTCCATCCCTTCCGGTGAAAAAACCCGAGACTTGGAGGCGAACCCTAGCAGCAAGCTGTTGAAGGCTTCCACGTTGTATGTCTGAGTTCCGGGGGACAGATGTTGGATGTCCTTGAGAAGCCGCGGGCTTGCAACGATACTCCTGAGCTTTTCGTAAGCTGGTGTACCTGAAACATGTAGAGAGCGTGACACTGTTAACGCGAACAAGTTGTTGCCGGCTTTTCTCGGAGCTGAAAGGTTGTCATAGGAACTAATAGTGCAGCGAAAGCTGCTCATTAGGGGCTCTAAGTTAGGCAGCAAAACTGGCCGCTTTTCAATACCGTGTTTGACGAAAACGTGGAAAAGTGCGGATGCCATGTTTGTGCTTACTGTGTTCTGCAGTGTACATAAACAGCTATGCGACATCACCGAGGCGTGTCCATTCTCCCTTCCCTCACCCCGCCACATCAGAATCGCAGCACGGCTATGGTGAACAATGAACAAAATAGTTAACTTACCGACAGCTAGCCAAGCGCGAGCAGGGAGCGGCTGGTGCAGGCACTCGTGGTAGGGTCCGTCGTGGCCGTCATGCTTGTTGACCACGTGGTTGAGGAGGCTCATCCACATGCTTACCATGAGTGGGCCGTTTCCTTCACCCAGTGCAGCACAGTGGTACAGGTGGTTGTTGACCTGCTGCACCCACACCTCCAGATCCTTGCAGGGGCCACTCCGGCTTGCTGCGAGGAGCTTCTTCTTCACGCCTTGAAAAGGGGGCATCTGTTATCCACAGCACGTAGGAACGCAATAGGCAAACAACAATGTGCACAACAAACCTTTGGAGATGTGCCACGTGTCGAAGTAGTGCTTCGTGCCACTCTCCATGGTCCTCATGTGGCACTCCACACCTGGGTGACGGTCTGCAGAAGAGGGATTGCTTGGTAGAGAGCCCGAAGCATAGGCAGCTTCGAAATTATTCTGGTAATGTTTATATACCTGACATGAAAGAGGCAATGGTGAAGCCTTGATCCTTGAGCTTGGCAAGGCCACGGAGGAAGGCCACCTTCTCCATGGCGTTGTTCGAGGGCACTTCAGCTGTCTGATTACAATATGTATACATTTAATGGTTCAGCAGTCGCTGTCAATGCCATATCTGTTGTTGTCGGCTGCATCAACTGGCAAAGACCGAAGGTCTGTCGTGTGTACCACTCTCTTTGGTTCACCCATAAATGTCCATTGCACTGACTAAATACATTTAAACGATACAATTTAACAAAAGAGAGATTGCAAATAAGAGGTGTATCAGTCCTACAGTAACCACTTTTGCCTTGGTTAGTAAATCTTACCTCACGAACTTGTACTTGCTCAATGTGGATCAGCTTCTTGGTGCTCGCCTCATGGAAGGTGTATGTGCAGTATTTGGCACAGAACCCCGGCGAGTCGCAGCGACCATCGCCAGCCAGATCAAGGTTCTTCCCTCGTAGCTGTTCCAAGAGCTCGCTGTTGCGTCGTTCGTACACCTGGCAAGCAATAATGGCATTTAGGTTGGTAAGATTGTCATTTCATTTCCAGAACCGCTTTCAGTACTAGCTGACCTGCTTCACCACGGGCAGCAGGTAACCACTCTGGTAGTAGTAGTACATGCGCTCTGTGATCATCGCAATGTTAAGCGACTCGAGCACCCTGAAGGTAGTCGCAACCTGGGCACCTGAAAAGAGAATGCCGGCACAAAAGAGAACGTTCCCTGCACTTTTGCCCCCCAGCATCGGTTGGCTCCTCCACTTTTTCGTGTGCTTGTTCGCACAGGTGCTGGTCACTGTCAGCAGACTGCCTTTGACTACAGTGGTGTTTCGGCAAAGGGCAAGACACGTGTGGCACACCCGGAAGAGCTCCAAAAGCTGCCCCTCAAAAACAATGTACTTGCCCTCTTTCTGGGGTGGCACCTCTTCACGGTCCTGTTGATCACTAGAAATGTAAATTCAACTTTAATACACACTGGAATTTTCCTAAAACTATTACCTCAGGAAGCTTTCATTTGCAGAGAGCACGTAGGAGCTGTCGGGTTCACCAGGTGCATCGGACTCGTCTTCCGTGTCATCGTCTTCAATGTAAGGATATTTGAAGCGATTAGGAGCTGGCATAGGATTAGTACGGGAAGCACTGCTGAGACAGTGGTCTTTTGACAGATATTTTTTCTAATGCTAAGTTTGTGCCCAGCTATCATCTCAGACCAGTCACACCAGCAAAGTAACCTGGATGCTTAGCCTTCTTGAATCAAATTTGTGTATAAACACCTCCGGTGAAGTAGCCCCTTCTTGCCATGTACGAGTCATGCGGAACTCCTCACCCAGGCCCACGTCGCTCGCAGCTTGAAAACAGAGGTCTGAGCCCTCTTCTATGTCGGAACTCGTTTCACTGTCCAAGTCATCGGAGTCATCTGACATGTCCTCCAGCCCATCGTCGTTCTCTGCATACCAAGGCATATTCAGCTCATCGCCAGAACTTACCTGCCCTGCACTTTGGTCGTCCTCAGGTGGTTTAGGTGTGGAGCTGCGACGGTTAGCGACTTCACTGGTGGGCTCGTCCAGGGCTCTGATGCCGGGGGTCGTGCTGGGGATTGGCGATGGCAGCCGAGCTTGCAGAGCTCTGGCAGGCTGAAGATCTGAAGTCGACTCCACTAGACTGGACGGTGCTTCTCGGGACCCTGCTTCTGGGTGCACTGCGAGCGCACCGGCGTCGCGCCCTTGGTCGACCCATGACGCTAGAGATGCAATACATAACCCAAGCTTAGTATGAAGTCTACAGAAAATGCTGTCGACATGCAGATGCATTGCCAAAATAATTAAGTTAATTAAATATGGTTGGAAAAACCTCAAGACTGCGGGTAAACGACACAACACTAAAAAGTATCTGGAGACTTTTTAGTGTCGTGTCGTTTACCCGCAGTCTCGGGGTTTTTCCAACCATGTGCAATGTACACCAGCTCGTTTGCGCCCTTACATTTTGTTCATTAATTAAATACTCTGTCATACTCACACACTGGTGTCACAGGGTCAACAGTGCCCGTTCCTGTAGCACCTGTTGTGCCGGGGACTGGCAGCAGCAGCCGGGCCTTGGTAGCTGTGGCAGGTTCGACTGGTCTGGGCGCTCCTGGAGACCCTGCATCTGGTTGCGGTGCGAGCACACCGGCGTCGCACCCTTGGTCGACCCATGACGCTAGAGATGCAATACATAACCCAAGCTTAGTATGAAGTCTACAGAAAATGCTGTCGACATGCAGATGCATTGCCAAAATAATTAAGTTAATTAAATACTCTGTCATACTCACACACTGGTGTCACAGGGTCAACAGTGCCCGTTCCTGTAGCACCTGTCGTGCCGGGGACTGGCAGCAGCAGCCGGGCCTTGGTAGCTGTGGCAGGTTCGACTGGTCTGGGCGCTCCTGGAGACCCTGCATCTGGTTGCGGTGCGAGCACACCGGCGTCGCACCCTTGGTCGACCCATGACGCTAGAGATGCAATACATAACCCAAGCTTAGTATGAAGTCTACAGAAAATGCTGTCGACATGCAGATGCATTGCCAAAATAATTAAGTTAATTAAATACTCTGTCACACTCACACACTGGCGTCACAGGATCTACGGTGCCCGTTCCTGTAGTGTCCGTCTGTGTGCGAACGGTTGCACGAGGGGCAGAACACCGGGAGCAGTAAGCCTACAACACAATGCAAGGGAGGCTGAGTGCAATATACTGCTCCCGCACACAGTGGCAACTCTATTCGGGTCAGGCGAGAAGGTTAGCAACCTACAGAAAAGTAAACGTTTGCAGCTTGTGTCTGTGTGCCTGATGCACAGAAAAATTTGCTCTCAAAATCAATGAAAGGGTTGAATGGCCACAGTAAAGAATGTCACCAGAGTGGTACAAAGGCTTCGTACAGCTGGTCCAGCTCCTTGACTAGCATCGTAGGCTCCATGTGCAGCCGCTTGCCCTTGCCACGCTTCTGCCGGTTGCTGCGCGCAAAATAATTGTAGTAGAACATGCAGCTTGCACCCAATATACGCACACTAGGAACCGGAATATCCACGGTAGAAAACTCACTGAAGTGGAGCCTCCAGCAGGGCTGTCACTGCTAGACGCAGCTGCTAGCCTTTTCAGTTTTGATCCCCTTGGCAGCTGGTTGGAATACATACAAAAGAAGATGTATTGATGTATTATTGATATTTTGTTTAGAGGAGAATCTGGTTGCCATGCTATGTTTGCAACTTCTACCTTATGTAAAAGATACGCAGTGAACTTCAGTTACCAGCGTTACAACGATTTGCAGTTGCACACATAACAGTTAGAAAAAGCTAAAATTTAATACTAGAAGCTCGATCACAGCGAAGTAGTCAATTATGTCGAAGTTGGACTGAGTCACTTACCAATGATGCTGCACTTGCTGCTGTTGCCGTCGGTAAGAACAGCGTAGGGATCGCCCCGCGTCTCAGTTGCAGACGTCCCGTGACCTTTGTGCGCGTCTTGAAAGCATCCGGAGCGAAATGTCGCGAACATACCCGAAAAAATGTGTCGCTAGACGAACCCCCGATTGCCTCCAGCCAAGTTGCTCTCAAATTATCTGGGACAGCATGGCTGCTGATACACTCGGCATCGCGATCACTAGGCTTGCAGCAACTGACAGAGCACCGGCGGCGCTTTACGGGAACCGACATCTAAAAAAAAAAAGAAAAAATTGGCACTGGCGCGCGCAAAAGATGGGGTAAACGGGACACACGAATCACGCAAAGAAGAGCAGAAAAACAAAAACCTGTCACATCGCGCCACTTCCTAAGTACTTACGATGACTAACTAACACAAGCAACAAGCCCTCTTCAGGAGGTCTTCACATCTAAACGCGATAAAACTATAAAACCACCCGAGGTACACGAGGTACGCGAGACGCGTTACAAGACGGCGACCATGACAGAAAACAAAAAATGGCGAGATTTTGTTTGTTGTGTTTGTTGTAGTATCCGAACGGAAGTTACGATTTTGTAAAACGTTTGTAAACAATTACGACGTTCATTCGATGGATTGTTTCTTAAACTTAAAAAAATGTAGTTCAAAAGGCGATTTCAAGAGATCACGAAGATTTTATAACCAACATCAAAGCTGTCACTCATTCTATTGGCCAATGAGAAGCCGATTTGAATGACCACCGTTACCAATGAGAAGCCGAGCTGAATGACCGGGAATTTGCGCGCAAAACTTCAAATAAATCTCTCGCCGTCAATATTGCTCTAAAATTTTTTTTTTCGCGTAAAATTCATTTTTTGACACGCGTGTCCCGACCAGACTGTTTAAAAAAAAACTTTTTTGTCTTTTCAGGGGCCCTTTAACAACGGGGTTATTTCCTGAAAAGATGCAGATGGCGAAAGTGGCAGTGTTACATAAAAAGGGTGATAAAAATATTCTCAGCAACTACCGACCCCTTTCTATCCTCCCGTTATTCTCCAAAGGCCTAGAAAAAATAATACATACTCGTCTAGTTCAATTTTCTGATAAGCCTAACCTGCTGACTCCCGCTCAATTTGGTTTTAGAAAAGGTCGATCGACCGAATTAGCATTACTAGAGCAAAAAGAATATATTTTGAAAAATTTCGAGGAAAAAAAGCAGGTTCTGGGTGTATTCGTGGACTTCACGAAAGCCTTCGATTTTATCAACCATAATATCGTGCTTAAAAAACTTAAGCGTTATGGTGTCCGCGGGTTACCTTTAGAACTTCTACGCTCCTACTTGCGACACCGTTGCCAATATGTTTCTATTGGCCAATTCTCTTCTGACGTTAAACCTATTCACTCAGGTGTCCCACAGGGGAGCATTCTTGGACCGTTTCTTTTTAATATGTACATTAATGACATTGTAAACATAAGTCCTGCAAAATTTGTCATATATGCCGATGACAGTAGCCTATTCTTTTCTTCAGATAATAGCGATGATCTTGTCACAATCGCCAATGACACTTTGTCCAAACTTGGTGCATGGGCAAAAGATAACTACTTAAAAATTAATACTGATAAAACTAAAGCTATCATATTTCGACCCAAGAATGAGTGCGTAAATCTAACGGGAAGGATTGTGCTTGACTCTACGCCAATTGAAATTGTCAGTAATTTTAAAAGTCTTGGAGTCATATTTTCGGAACATATGTTGTGGGACAGTCACATTAACCACTTACTTGCAAAATTATCTACCATCATAGGTCTGACGTTCCGTAATGGCAAAACACTCCCAGTCAGTGTGAAGCTATTAATTTACAATTTTTTATTCTATTCTCATCTGAGCTACTGCAACCTCGTCTGGGGTAACACCACTTTCACAAATCTGCAAAAATTATTTTTACTGCAGAAAAAAATGGTTAGAATATTATGCAACCTGCCTTATGATTTCCATACAGGCATTTTGTTTCAGAAGTTTAGCTTATTAAAAATTCATAGCCTTTATGAATACAGATTGATTCTGAGTTTAAAATCAGAGAAAATGAAACATTATAAATCGTTGTCAACTCTAGCGGCATTGACACCAAATCTACACGTTCACTTAACTAGACACATGGAGCATTGGAAGGTTGTGTACTGTTCTACTAACTATGGTAGGCAAATGCTGCGATATACCATACCAAAACTGTTAAATTTCCTTCTAGAAAAAGAAATTTGTATTGATACTATCTCCTTCAAGGCTTTGCGTTCTCTTTATCTGTAGCAGTGATTTACCTCCCCCACTCAACTAAAATGATTTTTTAATTTGTTTATGCTATATAGAATGCACTCTTTTTGTGTTTTTCGGATTTTTTCTGCAACGAATGTGCATACCATATATTTAGGTGATTAATAACTGTTTTTTAATCTCGTGCATATATATATATATATATTTGTTTTTGTTTATTTTCTGCTGCAATGCCAATGTACGGGGCCGAGGGCTGGTCAAGCCTCCTTTGAGGCTTTTACCCTTTGTTCCACCATGCTTCATGGAAATAAACTATTATTATTATTATTATTAATTGGTCAATGTCACTGAACCTTGAAAGAATGGTAATCATGACGTTCGCTAGAGAAAAAAAACAACCTAGCTAACCCATGCGTTTTACAGGACACACAACGAAATATGGTAGATTCATTTAAATACTTAGGAGTTATGCTGACAAGCGACATGAGGTGAGATCATTACATATACTATATTACACAGAAAGCAATTAAGAAACTGGGATACTTAAGGCGATTTCTTAGAGACTGTTCATATTAAGAAGTAAGACTTCTCATCTTTAAAACGTACGTACGGCCAATCCATCAGTACGCTGCAATAGTCTGGGACACTTACTCTGCAGCAGCGAAAGATAAACTGGAGCGTATCCAGCGAAATGCAGCACGATTTGTGTACAGTTCGTATAGCTGGTCGGTATCACCAACCGCCCTAATGGCAGCATCCAGTCTTAAAAGCCTTAGTTTGAGACGTCAAAGGGAGCGACCTTAAATTTCTTTTCCTACTAGTAAATAACCAGCTAAAAATAAATAAACATTTCATTTTTCCAACCGCGCGTTACAGGACGTTCTCACTCGCTTTCATTGAAAGAATATTCCAGCTATAACGACGTCTTCACGCAATCATACATTCCTAGGACAATTTGGGAATGGAACTGCCCAGAAGTTGTAGGCAGTAATTCTCTGGCTACCTTCCTATCAAAACTTGATAAAGTAGACAAAGAATAAAAGACAAGTATCACATTGATCTCCCGGGCTGACAGCAAATCAAACAAGTTTTTTTAAGTGTCTTTTGTTGATGACAACCGAAGTCTTCCTTTCTTTTTTTTCTTTTTTTTGTCATTGATAGGCGATCATGCCACCAAGGGGACCGATGAATATTGCTTTTATACCTATTTATTTTCCCTTCTTTGTTAGTGTGATGAAAGTATAGACTTTTCAATTACTGAATGGCGTTTTGATATGTTCCCAGCAAACCATGGACGTCCGTCGGACATCCGAAAACGAGGGTAGGAATCTCTTCCTCGGAGTACTTCCTAGGAAGGAGTGCCAGGATGGGACATCGATCAGATGGACGTTAGACATCCGCTTCTGGATGTCCGAAGTCGGAGATTCAGTGGACGTCCGAGGGACATCTAGTGATGGCCGTTTACACGGGTGGTCTTATTATCATAGCAAATGCATCATAGGTTGCGATCTTTGTGCAGATCAAACCCCTATGATGTAACAGTATGTACACTCCGTTTCATACATAGCGTGCTACACCGTCAAACCTAGCGCACCGGTTTGCGATGCTTACGCTTACGTTCGCCCCTCGCCCCCTAAAAGAGTGCGTCCCCTGCAAAAAGAAAAAAGTGTGTCTTTGGAGCTAGTAACTCATAACCACGTTAAGATCTTTACGAAACAAAAATTGTTTTTTCAATAAAATGTAAAAATAAAATATACTACTTGTTTTGTATTCCGTTTAGTCTGTGTCGGGTTTTCACCATTCGTGCGACAGTCACTGGGTTTTCTGGTTTTTCGGCTACCTCGGCCGTTTCGAAAAAAAAATGGCTTCCTCTTCACTGACGTTAATCACCTCTCCTGCTCGAATATTTTCGAGGACTTGTTGTTGGAAGATTTCGAAGGGTTGCAAGCAGGTGATCTCCAACGTGTACAAGAGTACGAGAACGCGTTTCCCTGGAAAAGTCGGGCCGTAAAGTCCTGCAGATAGCCAGTAACGACACCGGAGTGTCCGTCCGCGCTGTCACAAACTGCAAAGCAGAATGTCGCCCTAGGCAGTCCATTGTTCCCGAAGCGAAGACCTCGCAACGTGAAAGTGTGGAGCACGCGGACCGTCAAAAATACCGACTTCACACTCAACGCGGTTCGTCTGAAGGTGCATCGGAAGTACTCCATGAGGGAGCTTCCTACTCTCGATAGCCTACTGGAGGCTGTCAATGAAGACGACCAGCTACCGAACGGGTCGAAGACGACAATGTGAAGGTTGCTGAAAGACATCGTTTTACTTTTGAGAAGCGGAAACGGAGACTGCCACACATCGAGGGCAGTGACATCATTGCCTGGCGTCGGAGATACCTGAGAGGAATCAAGGAGTTCCGAAGACAAGGCAGGTATGGATCGTGCTACATGGATTTCCTAATATGGGACATGTGGAGCCTACGGAAGTTTTAACAATATCTCGCGAACCTCGACCTAAAGTCCCTAGATAAGAGCTTCCTACAAGTAGGGACATTCTTGGAAGCGCGGACTGCGTGACGGTGCAGGTTTTAGAAAGCGAATGGCGGTGCACAGCAGACGTTTGAACTGAATGCTGTCATATTGTTCCAGCGGAATGTGCTTTGTAATTTGCATTGGTGGTCGTTACTCGTAAAATAAGTATCGAGGGACTTTACCCCAACCGGCTGGTAGATCAGCGCCTTATCGCGGCGTGGAAAAGCAGCTCAGAGACACTAACCGCGTGTTAGTGTCTCTGATTAACGCCATCAATGCATTAATATCCATACTTTATTTTTTTTTTTCAGGCTTACTATATACCGTTTAAGTGCACCGCCAAGCGTGCTATCACCACAGCCCAGCAGCTGCGTGTTTGTCGCTTCGCAGAGCAAGCAATACAAGCCCCTTACGCAAAACTCTTATGATGGTACCCGCAAGAAGCTCTTTGATGAAACTTTTTATACTGGGTGACAACTCAATAACAAAGGGCGATGGTAAAGAGGTGTGGAAGGAGGAAGCGTACAGAAGGCTGGCAAGGGAGTAAATCCCCTCCGCTCGCCAGTAGTTGCGTCTGCTTTCTTCTCTCCCGCTTTCCTTTCCCTCGCCCTTCTTGAGTCGTCATTGACTATAGAGAGCACGAAGCTGGCAAGGGCAAGACAGCTAGCTACTAGATGCCATGTGCATAGTCGATATACATACACTTCGGTGTGTTCTTGCCCATCCTCTGACAGCGCTGTTGAAGATGTTGCCAGAAGCGTTGATGACCAGAATAAAATTATTATGGCCGTAATCATTGACTGATGGACATTTCTTGGTCAGTTTGTATCAACCAGATGTGCACAGAAGAAATTTATGCCCGAATCCAAATATCCGAATCACGTCTGAAGTATGTCCGCTAAGGGGTCCTACTTTGGACGTCCGATGGATGTACGAAATAGTACAAAACGGATGTCCGTCGGACGTCCGACGAACGTCCATGGTTCGCTGGGTCTTTATAGACCGACACGCGGGCTTGACGTCACGGAGCTGCGACGGCGCTGCGATCGCGCCGGAGCCGGGTGGTGTGGGCAAAAGCGCGCACGTTTCGCAATGGGCGTCATAGCATTTCAGCATGCCGCAAAGCTGTGCAGCCGTTAATTTCCCCGAAATGTACAAGAAAAGTAGCGGAGTGAGTTTCCACAAGTTCCCGGCTGACTCTGAAAGGCGCAGAAGGTGAATAATATCCGTGGATAGAAAATAATGGTCGCCTCGCGGATGGCCATTCGTCCGGCTAGCACTTTCTTGAATGCAATTGTGGCTTCCATTTCAATCTCCGTCCCGAGGCTTGCTTATGTGCAGAAAAACCGTCGTCTGATCGAGAGCATTCGGATTTTGCTTCCACGGTGTTCGCGCACAAAGCACCGGCCAAGCGCTCGTCGGTGGCTCGCTACGCCCGCGCTATCAGGCGGAAGAAGATCGGCGACAGAACGTCAGTGTTATAGGCATTACCGAAAAAAAGTAACGAGTTACGTTACTCGTTACCTGCAAATAATAGGAACGCGTTCCCGACCTATCAAAATAAAAGCAACGCGTTACCGTTACCGATAAGAAGTAACGCACATTACTTTTGCGTTACTTTTTAAATTATGATTTAACTAGTTTTATTGTTTTGACGGTACAGGAATGCATAAAATCATATTTCAAGAAACATGTTCATGCAGAAACTGAGAATAATTGCTTTATCTCTTTTTACGGTTAAACCTAAATACTCACGAGAAAAAATGCAAAGACGCAGAAAACTCAGAAATTCACATGGCTTGACGCCTAAAAACACGGAAAAAATTGATGTGTAATTCCTCTACGACTTGGGAAGAAGCAACGAGTAACGTAAGTACGTTACCCGTTACTTGAAATCGTAACTTAAATACGTTACCCGTTACTGTTTTAAAAAGTAACGAGTACGTTACTACGTTACTGAAAAAAGTAACGCGTTACCGGTAACGCCGTTACTTGTACCGTGTTACCGCCAAGACTGCAGAGTGGGCAAAGCGTTACCGCTTGTCATGCCTTGTGGTTATGAAGGTAGGAAAAATACCATACCTTGACTCGACTACGCTGTGTGTATTTAATCAATTAATAAATACACTTCAGCAGGCCCTAAGTCTGCTGATCCCGCCGGCAGTGCGGAAACCGGCTCGAAGTAACCGTAGGCCTCGAGAGACTTGTGCGCCTGCATGCACCGTGTCGGCCGTGAACTGGCTTGGCGAAAAAACTAAATGAACGACGACGTGAGCCGTCGACTTCGGTGGCAGCAACTTCACGTCGGAAGTCCACCAGGCCTGGTTTACGGCGTACGGATCGTCGAAGGCAACGCCGTCCACGCACAGTTTGTCTCGATACCGCTGCCGTTCGGGCTCGGATAGCGAGATCAAATAGTCGGGCATAACGTACGACAGACGTTGGCAGAAAATACGACGCACAAATAAAACTAGAAGCGTCTCTACAACGTCAACAACGAGCGCACGCCATTGAATGCAATGACAAAAACATGGAGAGCCTGGTCGCTTTTGCCCACAGAGCTGCTGCGCATGCGCGGCCCTCCGGCCGTGTTGGTAAACAGAGCCGCTCCGCATGTCGGTCTATAAGTGTATCACAATCACTTGTGCGGATCGCGCCTTCTCTCTGGGGAGGAGGTGGTTGGTGAAGATGACCTGCGGAATGTGCGGTGCCCTGAGAAGCAGAGTAGTCTCTGCTTCTCAGGGCACCGCACATTTCAGTCAGGAGGCCACACCGACTCAAGGCACCGCACTGACTTCCCAGTCTTTTACCTGCTTTAGAGCAGTTTGCACCTGCTGGCTGCTAGTAGGTATGTCTACTGAAACTGCAACTTGAAACTAGGGGCAGTGCCAGAGAGCAAAGAGACAAAGTTGGGAAAGCCTGCTCGCCCTCCTCAATTTCTGAACTCTCAAGTGATTGTACCGTAATAAATGCACCATCGCCTCTTCCCAAAATAAAAAAAAATCACTATGTTCACTACGTAAAAAATGGTCTCAGTTCACGCATCTGTTGGCCGGTAGGAAATATGGCCCAAATTTATTCACACCGCATGATGAGCGCCAAAAACTCGCACGAGATTTCAAGAAGAATATCGGTGGTGACTTATGTTTCCCTGAAATTGAGTATAGCCGGTCGTTTGCAGGACCGAATCTTCTACTCGAGCGGTATGCTTCGCTGTGCAAATACGTCCCTGTGCAAACACAGTCCAACAACACAAAGCATAAAAACGGCAGATTTAGGAAAACAATTCGAGTCCATTGTTCGATAAAAACGTCGCAATCTTGTTGAAAACGACCGCAGCTTTTTACTCACGGTATGCGTCGGGAATATTCCACATTTTGAAACGGAACGAAGGAAGGTTTATTTTTAAAAACGCTCGCTGCGTCCTCCCGGACCAACTTGACTGGAACAGCTGACGACGACGGGACTGAACCCGTTGAACCTAAACCCCACAACAACCAATTTGCACTCCGTGTTAGTGCGGGTGTCTACTTCCAAGCACCGCACCACACACACCACGAACGTTTCAGTTCTTCGTCGCATCGCCGTGTTGCACCAAACAGGAGGAGATCGCAGAAGTCAACGCAGCGCTGTCGTGAACGTTGGCTTGTGGTTGCGCACTCGTGGACCCTGTGACTCCCTTAACTTTCAAAGCACACACAACGATTACGAATGATACTTTTCGTCTTCCGGGAACATCACAGGGGCACTTCTCCGGTCACGTCTTCGCTACATGTGCTCGCAAACCGCGGAGCTTCTTGCGTCCGGTCAAACCAAAACAATACCGGCGCCATGTTTAACGTGCGGAAGTCGAGACGCTGCATCGTTCAACTCCGCAGCCAAGTCAACCCAAGAGCAAATCCAAGAGTGAGGGGCGGGGCGTACTTCTCCTGAGTGGGGGTCGAAAAAGAGGGAGTTTCAAATGTGGAAAGGTTCTGACTCCCACTACATTACGTCCTGTGGCGTAAATATTGCTAAATATTTTTTTCGCGAACATTTGTTTTGTGACATGGTTGTCCCAACTCGGATGTTTAAAAACACTTTTTGTTTTTGCATTTACCCATTAATAACATTTTGCATCCACAGAAACGAGGGATATGTATTGGGTCCCGAGGTTCCCCGGTGTTGCGTGATAGTTTTGGCGGAGTGTCACAGAGGGATTAGCAAAATGCTTGTAGAAAAGGGGCCTTTAATATCTCCAGGTATGTGGACGATATTTTGGTGTTAGTAAATTCGTTCCTGGTTGCAAATCGAGAATCCACAAAATATGTTCTTGAAGTGTTCTGGAACGATGCCCCATTGGGTTGACGTTTACACATAAGACAATAAAAAACGGGTGTCTATAGTTGCTGGATGTCAATTTCCAGTTTGAAGAAAATCATGTTTCCTGAAAATATAAGCTAAGATCTAGAAAATGTGTGCTTCCGTCTGATTCCGCGCACTCAAACACTGGCAAAGAGAGCAGTAGCAGCCTCATTGATGATGGCCGCGCTAGAAAACCGTGTGAGCACGTTACTGGATCAAGCTTCCGCAACCAAGTCAACCACCCCCAAAAGGCGTTTTATTCAGAAGGCAATTTTCTCAAAATCTCCGAAAGCCACGTGTTAAAGTTGAAACAAAAGAACGTTAATCAGAATGCACCCCGAAGAATAAACAAAATGTGACGGTTTTGCCGTGCATTCACAGATTGTTCCACAATGTTAAAAATGTTTCGGTCGTTTCGTAATTTCTGTCGTTTCAAGCGCACCCTCAAAGTTACGCAGATTATGCCGAAAGGTGAATATTAAACCACAGAAGGGGGAATGTTGCACAAAAAGATTATAAACAAATATGTAGACTGCGAAGTATCGGTGGTTTGCGAGATACCAACGACGAGCAAGAGTGCGTATATAGGGCAGACGCGGAGATGCATAAACAAGAGGTCCAGGGAACATGACCTTTTAGTATGGCGGTCACCTTCGGGAAACTTGGCCGTTCAATCTGGCAGGTGCCCATGTTCTCCTGTACTCGGCGAAACGCAGATTTTGTGAAGACAACAAAAAGAGAAGGAGAAATTCCTGAAGCTTTTAAAATCATTGTGACGGCCGATGAAGCATGTATCAGCGCATCGCCAATCCTTTTATCAGATAAAGAATCTGAATTCATCTCCCGAGAAGTTTGATTGCGACACAATATGTCGCTAGGGAGTGCAAAATATGTTCGTAATTTCCAAATGAAAATTCATTTGATAATAGCGCATCGTTACGTCCAATTCATTCTGGTGCCCTTGTTTTTTGTTTGTTTTTTACTCTTTTTGAATCTATGCTGACACACTTCATTCAGGGCAAATATAAATCTTGCTCTGTTTTTCTATTGACCTTTTTTAAATGAATCGAGCAGAGACTGTGTACAAGGCAAGTAAACTGTTTCACGTCGTCTCATGGTTCGGTGGCGTGTGGAGAATTCAGCGCAGGAAAACGAGAAAGTGCGTCTGCCACGAAATTCTCGTTACCCTTCTGGTATCGTATTTGGTAGTTTTATTTGAGATGTGGCATGGCCCACCTGGCTATTCTCATCAATTCTCGGCCGCTTTCTAGCTTGGAAAACAGAGTGACAAGAGCCTCGTGGTAAGCCATGAGTGTGAAATCACGACAGAAAGTAATGTGCGATTTTGACAAGTCCAGAGGCACGCTATAGTGACTACTCTCTTCCAGAATATTTACCCTCAGCGTTGGCGAGTCTTCGGGATGTGCATCAGCCGGTTCGTATTCGTTCTCGATATACGTGCTGTAGAATTGCACCCATGCAATAACTTGACACGCAAGTTGTGACAATGGTAGGCAGTGTGAAGTCGAAAACTGTGAGTTGGACACAGTTCCGAATCAGGTGTGTGACGGAAGTGAATTCCTAGGAATTCATTTCCGCAAGAGGAGTTAGCTCCTCTTGCGTTTTCTGCCATTGGAAGGGGGCATACTTCCATATGAGCGCATGAAGGAGCTCTACGACTGTTTCAAATATAAGATTTTATTCCCGGTATACGTAAGCAGGCCAAGCAATGAGCGCAGTGACGTTGCATAAGTAAGAGTAGATGCTGGCATGGTAGCTTTAACATTATATTTTGAGGGATTCATTCCCTGGGAAGTCAGTTCATGTCCAAGTAATTTAAGTTGTTTCAGCCAGATGATTAATTTGTATTGGTTTGATTTCAAACCTGCGTCTTGTATGTCAATAAGAACTTGTCTCAGGGGAATATCATGCTCTTCACTTGTGTGCCCGAAGGCAAGCGCATCACCCTGCTAAGCGGCGGTACCTCGAGTGCTGGAGGGTTCCAGTGCATCAAATTTTAAAACTTAGGGGAGTCGGAAACCTCCGTTGTGTTTCAAAATATGATGGTTGTATGCTGACGAGTGGCCAAAGTTGGTAAAGACGCCGGCAACAGAAAGCTGATAAAAGAACTCATCCGGACACGGAAGAAGATGATAATCCAAAACAACTGATGTGTTTGGCCCCCGTAAATACATACAAAATCGGATGTCTCCAGTCTTCGTCAAAGCCACCACGATGGGGTACATCCACTCTCGCACATCGATGCGCTCGATCACACAAGAACCTTACATCTTTGCTAGCTCTTCGGTAACCTTCTCGCGCACCCTGAAAGGTAGCCTCCGCAAAGTTTGTTGCACCGGACTGATGGAAGCTTTCGTCTTCACCTGTGGACAAATACATGTGCGTGTCCTAGGCCTAGCGAGAACAGGCCGTGGAAGCCTTTGACGAGATCTGGAAGAGCGCTTGCAAGGACAGTTGCCACACCTTTACCATTCAGAGAAGCAAAGCCCATTACAAGGTTAAACGGGGCGAAATGATGCAGGAAGAAATAAGATTCGGGTACGGCAAGGACGAGCGCTTGCTTCCAACTGATTTATTATAACATCAAACATCGCCAAACTGTCCATCACCATCATCAAGAGACAACAGCAAGCAACAAGATAAATGTTGATATGACTAATCAGCCGCAGCCATCAAGAAACACAACTTCTTTGTTCAGCAGCTAAAGGGATGGCATATTTGCGCATGTGTCAGCCGCTTTTTGATGCAGAAAGCTTCGATTATTTGCTTTTCTATCTTCTTATTCCCTCTATTAAGAATCCTAGCAAGTTCTAACATTTCTTTACACCCGCATCGTTTTCATTGTTCCGCAAGATGCTCACCTGAATTACTGCGTATGGCAAGCTTGTGTTCCCGCGCTCTTTCATGAAAACATCGACCCGTCATACCGATGAAAACTTTTCCGCAACTAAAAGGAATCTCATATACACCCTTTGTCACGCCTTCGGCGTATCTTGTTGCATGTTTTTTGAGCGAGATACAAACTTGTTTTGACATAACGGAGCATTTCGTTGAAAGTTTCCCACGGGGCTGAAAACAGCACCTTAACCCTGTGCCTAGAATTTTCTTTTTTAAAATGTGGGACACATTGGGAAGACACAGGACCACCTGCACTGACATCTTGTCTGTCTTTTCACGACATTTTTGGCCGCCCTCTCGTTTAATGTTCTGTGGGAGCCTTTTACACACACTTTACGAAAATCACTTCGGGTGACCGGCACGCATAAAGCGTGCAGGTTGATGATCAAAGCTGATCGGCCGTCTATGCTGGCAGCCTTTTGTAAAGGCTGCGTAAAGGCTGGTGGATGCAATCCCGTGTTTAACAAGCTTCAAGTGGAAACTGCTGAAAGAAAGGAGACCCTTTTTCGATGGTGGATTATAGCTCCAGCACAAAGGCTCCTCAGTAAAAATTAGCTGCAAGTCCAGAGGCTGAATACTGCCATCATTAGGCATTTCCCAAATTACATTTAGTCCGCCTGACAGTGATATACAAAAAAAAAAACAATTTCTGCAACAGCATGCTCCATACAATTCACTGTACATTCCCCTAAAATAACCAAAAATCATCAACATCGTAGAACAACCTTGACTACAATGCTCCTGTCAAGAGCCGCCGATATGCGCTTGTCCTTAGCAGAAATATAACTGTCACACAAAACGGGTGCTTCCGTAGAGCCAACACAAATTCCATTATTCTGTACATAGAACTGTTCGTCAAAAACTGTGACTGTGGACTGCAAGTAAAGTCCGAGCAGCACCATAAATTGGTCGCAGTTAATTCACGGAGAAGTCTGGAGCCACACTTTACCGTACTGCGTAATGCTCTCACGAACAGCGGTGAAAGTTTCATCACGAGGAACCGAGTAAAACAACTCACTTTCATCCACAAAAAAGGCTGTGGCCGCATTCTACAAACCTCTTCAAAATTTAAAAAAACGTTTTGCGGAGCATCGAAGTAGAAAGGGATCGTCAATCACTAACGCTTTTAGGTGACGCTGTAAGTATCTGCTGACCTGAACCTACCAGGCAATCCTTTCCAAGATCGTGGGTTGTAAGGGACAGCTTGACTTATGAGTCTTGCCGGAGAAGAAGACCTCCTAAAAACCCTACTTTCCCTTCTTAGCAGCCTTTCTTACACCATCAAGGTTCATGTCTTTGTGCAACCTGAGTGCAGCCGTTTTTTGCTTCTTCGGGAGAAGCTTGACAGTGTTGAAATTACTTTCAAAAGCCACTAATGCCTTGTTTTGGAAAAGGTCTTCCTTCATCACGACAGAACCGCACTCTTTTTGAGCTTGTACCACGGTAAGGCTGTTCTCCTTCATAAAGTCGACAATTTTTTTTAAAAGGAGTTTTTTCCTCGGGGCCAGACTTCCTGTCTGCTTGAAGCAGCCCACTTCTTCACTAATGCCTTGCTCTGTTTTTCGTTAACTGATGGGGTCGGCAACCCGGCGCACAATGCCCAGTAGCTGATGCCGCTTTGACAAAGGCTCGTTACCGTACTTCGAAGTCTTTTCCAGATTTATCCGAACGTCTTCTGGCAAGGAGACATAGCCCAGGACAGTGACGTTGTTTGCACAAGTGGCCGAACTTTTCTTTTTGTGCTCCATACGTACGCCCTGCCATAGAAATGTTCTCGAGTGGGCCGCCAACCTCCTGTACCCATCAAGCGGACGTTCTGCCGATCAAGGTTCACTCCCCTCCTGAACCAAAACCTGCAGACAGTCCTGATACATTTGAACCTGTCTCAAACGCCCAGACTTCACAACCTTTCACAATCTTCTGGCATGACCCGATAATGGCTCCCCAATGTTAAAAAGCGCGCACTTCCAGAAGCACGAATTCGTTTTGATGCAATCTATTAGGAAAAGAAACTGGCAAGTAGATATGTCAATGAGGTTAACACAGGCGGCGGCTGAATCTTGCTTGACGTGATGACAAGGGACACAGCTGTATTGTTTGTCATCAGTTGGACCTCCAGAGCTGCCAATGTTTGTACGACGTGAAATGTGTAGGTGTCATGTCTTTGCGTAAACTGTGCAGGTGAGCCAAAGTTTTCCAGAATGGGACTTTCTTGTTCAGAGCAGTCGATGAGCTTTGTAGGCGTGGAAGTGTTGTTTTGAAACATCTTTCGGAGGAATCAAAACCGAGAAGTTTGTGCCGACTAAACGTTTGACGGGGATGTGAGACGAAGGTATCTCGCAGGTAATTGAATGTTTTTTCTTTATTTAGCTGTAAACACTTGAACTTGCTCTATGCTTCGGACGTGAGATTTTCCTCGGGAAAGTCTCTGTTTCCATTCATAGGCGTAGTGTCCCATTTTGGTATATTTCTTGAAAGCTGAGGTTTTACAACGTAGCTGTAAAGGGCTCGTTTCGCCAGTATCGAGTCCGCCAGCAAACAAATGAGGACACAAATCTCTGGACAGCTACCGCCGTCACTTTTAGATGGCGGCAACCTTTCCAGCCTCTCCGCTCTGGCTCGCCGACTTGAGGCCGGCCATTACTTCATTCCCACCATAGTACAGCTTCGCTGGTCTTCGTTCTGCACCAGAGCGGAAAGGTTGAAAGATTCTTGGAGAGCATTTAGGATGGGCCACCATGTAATGTGATGAACTACATATGCAGCAAACACCGGACTGCCCTTATTCGGGTCATTCACCCGATACATCTGTATTTCTTTTCGCTATAGTTTTAGCCACTTTAGAACAAGATCGCGCTTCGAGGAATAGCTTCCCCTTGTTCAACATCTGCTCATCCTAAGATGCAATAGCAAGAGTTGATTCGAGAGTAAGCTCGAACTCTAGTACTAGGCGGTTTAGAAGCTCGGAATGGATTGTTTTCTCGACGGGCTGATCGCAGAGAATTTTATCTGTCATTATTACGAATTGGAGTCGATTGTAACTCCCCGGAGCACCGCGACGTACTTTTGCACTGTCTCACCGGACATCTGATGCGGGAACAAAAATCGAATCTCTAAACTGTTTTGTTAAAGGCAGGCGTGAAAAATATTACAAACTTCCTAACTGATGCGTTACAGGCAGTTGATACAGGCCATGGTGTAGCCCCCGATGCCCAAGAAGCCCACGGTGTAGTTGTAGATGTCCCAGGTAGGGCTGGCAAAGTGGGTGGAGGTTCCGGCAGTCTGGTGGTTGGTGCGTTGACCCTCAACTCCACGGAATCAGAGTAGAATGGCTTTTCTTCTACCGTCATTCATCGTCGACCCGCCGGAAGTAATCACGCAGGTTTCGAAGATGGCGAACCATTCGTCCCAGGCTTGCCTGGCGACATTAGGAAACGCAGGGTGGATTAACCTTGATTTTAGAATTAAGACTATGTCGACTGCGCGAATTGTTTCGCTTTAATAGTGGAGTCAATGCTAGGCTCAGCGAAGGATGAACTGTTCTTGACTTCGCGCTCCGTCCATGCTCCTCTGCTCTTTGTCGTCTTCTTCCTTCAGAGCCAAATAATAGCTTGTAAACACAAACAACCGGCAATCGTAGCTCGAATCGTCCAAGAAAGTCCAGAAACGGAAGAATAAAGCGACGCGAAGGGACTGCCGTTTATCTAACCTAGAACAACGGTTCACTTCCAAAATTGTCGAACAATTTCAATGGTTGAGGAGTGGAGGGTTTTGACGGCGCCGGCTGGGCGTGCGGCGGACACTCATATTAACCCCTCGCCCGCGCGTAACGTGCACAGAAACATGCTTGGTGCAGAGCTTACGTCCTACCTCATAGGTGACACGAAGTTACATGAATATAAAAGAGGAAGACTAAGGCTTAGAGCTGTGCGAGATGGTGGTGGTGAAAGTAGAACAGTTGTACGTATTTTCAATTGTGAAGAAGTTCTCACGAGTCGAAATTAGATGTAGCAAACCCATAGACAAAAATAACAGGTAGGAACAGAGAACTTTATTACTCCGTGTCTAAGATTCCTGAGGTCATCGGACGTTGAAATTTTTGTATGTCCTGACGGATAGACAAACAGGCTGAACTGACGTATTCCAAAATCCACACGCAAACGACACAAAATCGTTAAGACATAATCAAGAGCTTACTTGCAAACATTGCTAAACCAATTACGTAGTAGTTCAAACAACAAACAAAATACATTGTTTTACATTCTAACAAAAAGTTGAAATCCAATGGAAAACTTTCACAGTTAGTCTGTTGCCATTTAAGAACAACAGACTGAGCTCCGCCGTCTAATTCCAGGAGGTAAACCACGCCACAACACTGCGCATCATAAATAGAGCAGCTTTCTGATATCTCGGAAAAGGTGGAGCAGCCGTTTGCGTCATTTTTCTTCAAATTTGGCGCCTCATACATGAGGCTTCACCTAAAGCACATCGGTGCACTCCGCACTGAGAGCAGTTATTATTGTGAGGGCAGAGCGCCTCTCGTGCAGGTATTGACTTTGCAAGAAACTACAGCTTTACAGGGGCCAAGCAGTCGCGTGCAAAATTACATAAAATGGCCTTCAAATGCAATTGACAATCAAAAGAAACAAAGCTTGTCAGGAAAATTTCACATCGAAAGCGTTTCATGGTCGCCCCACTAACAATGACAGAAGCCCCACCTAGAACGAACTAAACAACTGTCCACGCCTGTTCTTGTTAGCCTGAGTTCAGCTGTTCGAGACGCCGCGGAAATCTGAAGAGGAAATGCTGGGCACGAAACGCCGCCCAAATGCAGCCATCCGGCCCCGTCACTTGTAACAATCAGAGTGCTAATGGAGGAGCTGGCGGAACATCAATCACCGCTGCCTGTCAGGCGGCCCGCGGCATCGTTTTTCAAAATTGTTTTTTATTCGGCTCCCAGCTAAACTGGTTAGATTAGAACGGCCCCCGCCCGGCACTTTATCTCGGGTGAGCGCTGCCCCATTTCAACCGTGAGACAAGTTATTTTCATTCTAGCTGGGTGTGGTGCAAAATCGAGGTGCAACCAGGAAGAAATCGGAAGCTAAACGAGCTTAAAAAAGTGATCAGAAACAGAAGTGCAGTATAAACAAATTTTCAGAAGTGTTTTAAGTTAAGCAAGTTGGTATGATGACATGCTGAACAGAACTGCGCACAAAATGACGAGGACAGAGAAAGGGAACGACGCTTGTGTGTTGTTCATGTTCCTTTTCTCTGTTCTCGTCTTTTTGTGCGATGTTCTGTTCACCAAAACATATTTTCCTTTTACGTCGCAATAGGGTATACACGGAGTCGCCTCCAATAAAGCTAAAATTATAACTTCATGAATACCTCGCATATAATATAAATGTAACATTACCTAAGCGCCCATAGATCGCAGCCAAGTTCTACTTCGCGGCGATCTGAGAAGCATATTTGAAGAGGTGGATCTGCGTGTAGCTAAAATTTGTCTCGTCCTTTCCCCTCAGTGAAACACATGGCGTACCTTGCGTTGCGTATGTCACGTGCATATTAGGATTAGTATTAGGGAGAGATTTACTCTGCTGTTTGTTCCAGCTGTTGGCAGCATGGTATTACTTTTTAAGTCGGCTAAAGAAGGATTCCGACTGGATATTCTGACCAAGAAACAGCACAAGGAATGCTCGACTCTTTAGAGGGTAGTACGCAAAGCGATACAAGTAACGAGTTGCCTCTATTTAGTCACTCCTTTGGTAACCAAGACTTAGTTTCTTTTTGAGAGAAGGGAACATATGTTTGTTGGCGTTTATTATTGTGACGGCATATCGTTAATTCTTGAGGTGTGAAAACCCAACCTGGTCCTGACACCTGCTCGAGCCTGCTGCTTTCACTGAAGAAGCGTGCCAATAGAGTATACTGTATATGCTAAAAAGTACCGCAGTAAAGCCACAGTGATCGCTAAAACTATCATTGCACTCTACATTGGTGAATTGGCCAATTCTTCCAAATAAACGTTCGAAAAACAAACTCACTGATGTTCTTTCACTCTAAACAAAGAGAGTACGTGCGAGTACGGGGCACTCATTTACATCCACTTTTGCATCCATCGACACTTGGTGGCCTTTCAAACGGGTACTAGTGGCCCCATAATACGCCTCGTCCTCTTTCCAATTAATCTGCAGATGTAGAAAAGGTGTCTAGCCACGCTCCACACGCCTCGGTTCGACTAACCTACACGATTGGGTGCAGCTACATTTTAGCCTCCTTTGTTGTCATGCTTTATTAATAAGTAAAGCGGCCAGTTCCACCATCTTTATTATTATTAGCATGTTGAAGTAGTGACTTACGAAAATCAAATTTCATTACGCCACCAGCTACTGCGGACAACCGCTATGAGAGAGTTTTTATAATTTTGACGGGACCTAGAGCGAAACAAGGGAGATTGCAGGCAGCACCGGTGAACGATCGTACATGCTCAAGTACACCGAGCTATGCGGGAGGATCCCGAAGTGTCGAATATCTTTTCAATCGCGTTTTGTTGAGTACTTACAGACTGATCGAGCTGGAAGAATTACTCATATCTGCTTGGTATAAGTAATTCGGCAAGCTGTATATTACAGCTGTTTTCTTTGTGTGCCCCGTCATAACCCACGGATATTAAGGTTTATTATTATTATTAATATTATCATCATTATGCGGGGATGCCGGCTAGTATGGACGCGTTCACAATCTGCTCCCGTGTCTTCTACGGAAGTCAAAATTTTCTGCAATGTTCTGGACGCAATCTTTATGCGCGCACAAAGTGTGTATGCTGGCCGGACAATGTCGACACATTTCTTCAGTCTGGGGTAAGCTCCTTTCTCTGCGAAAGTTGTGCGAGTACCGCCAGTGCTGCGAGGCCTAACAACGCTGGCGTCGTCTGCTCATGCAGTTTCGAGACTGAATCAATATGCCTACCCACTGCTGCTGACAGTTTCAATGCGTTTGGTTTGTTTTTCCGCGACGTTTGTCGAGTTTGCGCGTGATCCTGTTTTCCAGCGAGGTCAACATTGCACCGCTGTGCGAACTACGGCAGGTTCGTCACGAGGGGCGTAAAATGCATTAGAAGCCTCCATTTCATGCGAAAAGCAACAAATGCACATGCTCACTTTGATACTTCATTTGCAGGTTTCCTATATCACAAGTTCTCGACCGATGTGGCGATGAAAAAGAGATGGATTGCAGCGATCAAGAGAGATGAAGGACCAAATTGTAGCCTCGATCGTAGCTCCTTTCTGTGGACGATCTTCCCGAATAAAAATCGAGAATGCGCTGCTCACTGAGTAATGGCACAACGGCAAGGTTATTCTCCCAACCGGTTATAGGAAAGACGACCTGGAGCGAAGCGCAGGCCATGTCGTCGAGTTCGGAGATTTTTTTTCTCTAAGCCTTCCTTTCTCATGGCGGCTAGGGAGCGGCTGCACAGCGTTGCCAGACTGCCGCATGGCTCTTCGGCTACACCCGTAGCATTTTGCAAAGCCTCTATCACGCCAGCAAAGCTGCGGACCTTCCCCGCACCCCTGAGGCCTTCTCTCCGGCTCGAGAACTTCCCACGGGGCCACTCGCCTCTCCTCCCGTTGACCTTGGCGCCTGCAACGATTCCCCGCGAAGCCTGCTCCTCGATGCTATGGAGTGAATTTCGTTCCTTGCTGACGAGGCCGCCGCCTTCAGCAACGAAAACGCACGCCTCCGTCACGAGCAAAACCGCGACGCCGAGCTTCAGGCGGGTGCCGTGGCCGTACTACGGTCTGAGGTCCGGGGTCTGCGTGACGCGCTCGGTCAGCGACGACAGCCGGCCGTGCCCCATCACCGATGGCAGCCCGTGGATAAGGCTGCGGGAGGGCCATTTTCGAAAAAAAACACCTGCTCCCGCTCTACACAACTCTCTCCCCCAAGCTTCTCATACGAAGGTTATTGCGGCATCTCTTCCTTCGAATGGCCAGAATAATGCTTCGCCGAAAGACGGCGTCCCTCCCAGTGGCATCACTTCTGCACCACAAAAAGCTCGGACCCCAGCGATTACCGGGGCGTCCGAAACCTGCAAGCTGATCGTTGCTCCTTCATCAACTCGACGAAGAGCCCTGTTCGTCACCAAGATGAACCCGGACACTAGCTGCGAAGACATTATAGTTATCATCTCTCTTCCGTCGGAGTTCAGAAAGTAGAGTGCCGGAAACTGTAGATGCGCTACGACTCTTACTCCGCCTTCCATATGTCTGTGGCTGCCAAATACTTCGACAAGCTTTCCGATTCCACCGTGTGGCTCAAATCCAGCCTCTTTAAGGCTTTACGAGGCGCCCTTCGCGAATACCTGCTCCATGCATCTGAGGCAGCCGCCGCCGCCGCCCCCTCGACCGCTCTAATTTCGTGTTACAGAAATTTCTAAATGTCTTTCATTTTTTTTGTGTAACTTTTACTTGTTGGTGCTTATTCATTTTCATTTTTTATATTCAATTATTTTTTGTTATTTATTTCTGAATCCCCCTTCCTGTAATGCGTCTTCGGATGCCTTTGAGGTGAATAAAATGAAAGAAATTTAAATTAAACAACCATTTGAGACCAACATGGGAGGACGATACTCGAAAACGGGGCAGCTGTTTGTCAGCAGAAACGTGTTTTTTCCGCCTTGCTTGGCGGTGTGAAACACCTGGTCGCCAGGTATGCCAAAAAGGACTTTTTGCTACCATGCTAGATTTGAACGCAAAGACACAAAATGCGAACCAAGAGGATGGTAATAAATGGTATTCTTCAAAACATACGAGAGAAGGCCCTAAAAATATACTTAGGGATGTAAGGATATTTCTAATTACACATTAATAGAGCGAAGGATAGACGAAGATTCTTATAATCTTAGCGTACATCCCCTTTGGACATTGGCTTCAACGAGCTCGAAATTTCGCGAAATACTGCCTCGGGAGGCTAACTTTACATTCGGTTTTACATGCACTTGTACTTGGACCTTACTTTACAACTCTGTGCTTAATCAGTCATGCGCTCTAACATTTTATTGGGCTGCCGTATATCATCGCAAGATTGCTATATTTGCTACACAACTTTACAATTTTGGAATCTACTTTCGCTAGGGTTGCGAAAATAGCATTTCACCAGGAAACTGAACTGTTTAACATTGTGTGCCTGCAAAGGTTCATCTGCCTCGCACCTTCGGAACACACCAGAAAGTGCGGCCCCGGAAACCACGTTGTTTGCAAGAACACTCTTGTCAGAAGGCGCGTGTGTGTGGTGCCACAAGCTCGCGCCGTTCCAGAGGTTGCTGCACCAAACGAGAATAATTTGTACCTCTCAAATGCATGGCTTGCGCCGAGCGCGACCTTCTGCGGCGTGCATTTTGCACCACCGACACCACTGACAGCAACAACAAATCACAATGGCCACCAGTATATAGTGCGATGACGTCACAGGCAAACCATAAACCGTACAGTTTCCTAGTGAAATGCTATGTTCGCCACACTAGCGAAAGTTGATGCCCGAATTGTAAAGTTGTGCTTATATAAAGCAGTATCGCGATGATATACAGCACAAGGACTTGAGAAGGACAATCCTGTGAGACTTAGAGCGGCTGCCAACGTCCGGCTGTCACACTGAGACCACTAGCATATCTTTTTCCGCTATCCCTCCTGCACACACTTGTAGTTCTATGTAACGTAGGATTATTAAGTCACACTTGGTCCTTTCAATGCTTCTAATCTCAAGAACAGTTTTCTGAGGCATTTCAGCAATAAGAACAACATGTTTGGATGTCTCAATGTGCAAGTAAAATGAACCATGCAAAAAGTAGTCTACTTTTACTAAATACCCCTAAGAGCTAATCCCAGACGTTGATAACTTGGCAAAACGCCCATTAGAATTCCCCTACACGCAATGGCAGACGCAGAAAAAATAAAAGAAAGAAAAAGCTTTTCCCTCCTCAACTCGCAATCAGAAGAAGCGGCGACGCTGTCTGACGATAATTATATACCGTCAGTGTTCATCATAGCCCTGCGCTGGGGATGGTAACGCATAGAGCATGGAATGAGCTTCAGACATTATTAGAGTTCGGGTATTCTCATGTTTGATAGAACACGATCCATTACCCGAATGATGGGTGATGCTGATTGTCATGAACGCGACCACGCGACTCGGGCTCATGACAATCGAGTACGTCCCAGTATTATGTCACTCACGGTGCGAAGTCGAGATGTCACGTGGCGTCACGGTGTAAACAACGCTAATAAATCTAGCGCCGTTCTCAATTTTAATTGACTTGACGCAATGAGTCCGGTGACAACGTCACGTGACGTCACGGGGCCGCATGATGTGACATTGCTTGACAACATGTCTTAAAACCATGACGTCACGTGACCACGTGACGCATGATTAATCATAGTGCTATACAAACGCGACACGAATACCCACAATTTCTCATACACTTCACATTCTTATATGACGATTTAATGAATGCATAGAAATACAGCTGCCAATTCTTTTATTCTTAAATATTATATTGTAATAATAGCAAAACTAAAAATACCTTGAACCGTTTGGAACCGGTTACCGTTTTATTTTTTCTGGTCCAGTTCAAAGAAGGCGGCGAAGATTTCGCTTCGGTTCAGTTCCGGTTCGGTTAAAAAATAACAGTTTCCTTCCGGTTTTCGGTTTGGTTCGGTTCCGGTTCGACACTCTGGTTTATATCGCTGTGCATGCTGCTGTCAAAGACAATGACCTTCGCAAGTAGGTACGCCAAATGGCGATATGTGACATTTCGAGGCTTCGCAGCGCACGTTTCCATGACCACGTGCACGAGCATACTGGAGAGTTCAGCATGGACTCAAATGAGAGTGAAAATCTGGCATCAATTTTGTTTCTGACTCAGTAAATATTGAACACGAACCTCTGGAATGAATGGGCAGGCTTGTGGGGAAAAAGTAGTTAGACGTGCGAAGTGTTTCGTGTAGCACTCGCAATGTGAGAACTGAATCGGAGGTGTTTCTTGTTGGTTTCGCGGTACGTGTGTTTTTCCAATATTAAACCAGTTGCAAGCGTTTTTTTAATTTCCGAGTGTGACGAAGGTTCGTGTGTATGGGCCCCATCGATAACCCTGTTTGAATTGGAGTTATCGTTTTTACGACCATGCGCGGTGTAAGTGTACGAAATGTGATAAGCGGCGGTTGGAACTGAATCGGAGGTATGTCTTGTTGGTTTCGCGGTACGTGTGTTTTTCCAACATTAAACCAGTTGCAAGTAGCGCTCTGTGGTGTGTGTCTCTCTTACTCGTCCGTCGTTTTAGCGCTTTTAACCCCTAAACATGTTCAACCAACTAGCCCAATTCCAAACCCTTCTGCCAGAGCCAATCAAAAATCTAGCAGGACTGACTGCTTTTCCACGAAGCCTGGCGAATTATTTCTAAGGTTTCTGTTTCAAATTTGCCGAGTTTGACGCAGAATGGATGCTCGCTCTTCATCCTCATTCCTGACCATGCTGAAATTGATTATGTGCAGGTGCACGTGGTAACGTAACCTTGTGTAGCATGACATTAAAAGGATATTGAATTTATGCTTAAAAAGCGCCTCTAACGTAATATTTTCTCAACGAATTTAACAATAACAGTCAGCTGGTTTTAGTTGCAGATCTCAACATCGAGGTTATGAACGTCTCGAAATATGGTGTTGCAGAAAAACGTAATCTCTTGTCTGGCTTTAGACGAGAAAAAGTCATTATAATTTTTACACGGCAAGAGAACTTGGCAACTCGAATTTCAAGCACGCACATTGATCACAAAGTTTTTTGGACTACATGTACTCTTATTTGCATCAGCGGTAATTGATTTATAAGTAGCAGAAAATTATTTTGTATCTTCCATTCTGTTTGGTTCTGCCCTAACCGAACAGCGGGTTGATCAGTATGTTACTTTTTTTTATAACAAAGGTATAGATACATTATTATTGAATATGATTGGAGCATCTTGGTGTCATTGCATCACATCACTGCTTATCAAAAAATGTTGAACCATTCGGAAGTATATGTGACAAGTGTAAAGATTTCGGTTGAAGCAAAGAAAACTCTAACATGTGTGGGTCACTGTTGAAGTAATAAAGTTCTGTCATGGAAAAGACGCACTCTGGAGTAGATGTAAAGCCAATCCTGACAATAGCGCACTTAAAAATAAAGTTACTAAGCTTACCGCAAAAGTAAGACTTGAGAGAAAAAAAAAAACACTACGTTGTTCGTTTGGAGCGTCACAGTACAAACCCCAGGAAAACGTGGGATATTACGCACTAAACTAGTTGTTGAGAAAGGAAAAGAAAATACTTACCAATCAATCAAGAAAGCCTCCGGATACTGGGGTATACAGTCTTTATGCGTTAGTTTCAAATAAATATGTGTTTGAAGTACTGCAGACCTCCAAGTGACGGGGTTTAGTTCCACCATTATTTCCACTGGTTCTGTGGGGGGTTGCGCCAACTCAATCTATTTGCCGCAGATAACGCAGGGGATTTAAAATTGATTATAATATTATGTCTGCGGTCAAGGCCTCTGGAAATGACGGTATTTGCTTGAGAGATATATTGGCGAACATGTACACACCTAGATACGTGATGCTGACAATAATTAACTCATTATTTTCAACGGGCAGAATACCTGGCGTCCTAAAAGTTAGAGTTGTAAGTCCTATCGTTAAAGATGGATGTAAAAAGGACATGTTGAACTACAGGCCCATCTCTATTTTGTCCGTGGTATTTCTAATCATAAAAAACGTATGGCTTTAGAGCAATGCGGTCAATCTCTGAGAAGTTCTATTTACTGTGTACTTCAGAGTGTGATTTCACCAGAAAAGGCAAACAATCATTATTTGAAGGCCTGTTAGATCACAATTACGAAAAAAGTAACGTAACAATTTTGTGCTAACTCTTTTTTTAGATTTCAAAAATTTGTTTCATACAATTTACCATGGGTTGCTTCTACATAAATAGAAGCACATGTGTTTCAGAAGCCCGTTTATTGACATCTTGACTACCTACCTATCCGGGAGTAACAGTTAGTAAAGATTGATGATGCTAAGACTAATGTTGTTGACTAACGCCTTGTTAATTTTGGGACCTTTCCTTTTGCAACCTCTACGGTAATGAAATTGGGAAGCTTCACTTTTCCTCGCGGGTACGCGAGGAAAAGTGCGCGAGCGGTACCGCCTTGTTTTTTTTTCTTCTTAAAATGGCGAATATGAAGCTATATCATCATTTCACTATTACATATTCCAAAGAATGGCATCGTTCATTAGAAACCGAATTTTTTAAACGTCAATAAAACAAAACTAATGTGCTTTCACAACTCGCGCAAAATTATGAAATGTTCGGCCTCCTTAGTCCTTCGCTTGTTCATTTGTGAAAAGTGCAGGTGCGTATCACTAGAATGCGTGTCATCTACGACGCATCTGGACGTGCGTTTTGGTGAACATCTGTCAAGTGAGCGTATGTCGACTACCTGGCGAGGCGCCTGCCAACGGTATCTGCTATATATACGGCGTTCTTTTTCTTACCGATGCGCGTACTAGAAATAAGACACTGGGGAGTCAATTTTACGATACATTATAATAGTTTATGGTCCCTGCTCGATTTATAAAAAAATGAGGTTAGAAATCAGTCTGCGAAACACAGCAAGAAGTATTGCGTATGAAACTAAATTTCCTGAACTCGAAACGGACCTAAGTATGTGGTTGCCACGGATTTTGCCAGTTGGCAAATTGCATATATATATATATATACGATATTAGTGCAAAATATTACAAATACACGTTTAAGCAGCCACTAAAGAAGGAAAAAATAGAACGTTCACTTCTGCCACGAGTTTTCTCAAATTACGGTGAAAGGGTAGGGATTTTTATGTTCCGCATTATTATAACATGTTGCAAGATTGACTTCTGAATTTGCATTAACTTAGGACTGTAAAGAGAGAGTTTAGAGAGTCGCGCAATAACCTTGATGCATAGCGATATGTGTAATTTCCGTTTCTCTTTTTTTTAACGCGAAAATAATTTGGTACGTCGTTCTGTGTAGGTGTTTGCATCTTGTGTTTTCCAAGTTTAAATTTACAATTTGTAACATGTCGGTTTTTGTAACATGTAACTTGAATTTTGTCTCTAACTTTTCAGGGCTTAAAGCTGTTTTGTTTTGTTTTTTGCCGCAAGCATGCCGGTGAGTTTTGTTTTGTGTAAGAGTAGTAACAACATTCCCGCACATTGGAAGTGTCTCGCCCACAAGCACACACGTGCTTTTGCGGCCCTGGGTAATTTGTGTACTTGCTTAATGTGCAAGAAACATATGCATGTATATAAACAATAAACAAGTCATCCTTGCGTCAAAGCTGTTTCCAGTGTTCATTTAGCGCTGAAAGGTATACGTGAACGGGACTTAAAAGTGAAACTAAGTATATTCTACTTTCTAAAGGTTTTCTTGAGCACTCCCGAAAACAGTAAGTGCTTTGCTAACGCAGGTCATCGTTAATAATTGTGCCTATGAGCCCAACGACGCACACGCAGCCATCTTCTATTTATCTAAAGAGGCGTATCTTAGGAAATTGAGGGGAGGTTGACGTTAGTGTATCTCCACTATCATTGGTGCTGAATGAAAGCCCCAGCTTGGATTGGCCAGAAGTTTACAATGGTGTCGGCGAATGACTTATGGGCAAACAGTCTACGTCAAAGTTACTCGGTGAATGCTGGAATCTATGATCTGATCATGTGATGATAAACCAACAAACATGGCCCCGACGCACGTTATCTTTCCGCGTCACGCAGCAGCCACTAAGATGAAGTCATCCGCAGAGCGACATCACAGTGTCAAGTTCATTGATCCGTAACAGCATATTCACTCTCTTGAACTGTTAACTTGATCGTTACCTCTAGGCGCTTAAATGTTTAGAGCACATAATATGCCGAGTCATTTCCACTCTTTCAAGTCAAGCAGTAAGTATAACAGGTACGTTACTGAGGAAAATCGCGTCTTTAGCGTTGTGCTTTTTAGTCATATGACGCTTCATGTTCTTAACAGTAAGTCTATTAATCTGCACTTAATTTTGGCTTTCAACCTCCGTTCATTAAGCGTTATGAATACAAGGAAGAAGAAGGAACAAAACAACGAAAGAAGCAAATGAATGTTTTTGATTCCTTATCAAAGTAAACGCGTCGAATTGAGTACAATTATGCCTGCCTGGGCTGATTTGTTCCACTAAACTTTTCGACCGAAATAAGCGAGTCCTGCACTTTTCATAAACGGGTTGGCAGACGTTTTCAGCAAAGACTCATGGGACCACTTCGCGAAGCGGGCCTCGAACTCACAGCGGTAAAATTAAGTCGTCAACGTTCATTCCAATGAAGTGTCGAGCCGAGTGGTTCCATTCGCTTGCTCGACATTATGCGGAGTCAGAAGTAAAATAAAACGCTTTCGGTGGAACGACAGGGACTTAAAAGCCGAGATAATCAATTGGCCACTCCAGCTGCCTTTCTTTCTTTCTTTCTTTTTTTCGCGTGTGTGTGAGAATCCAACATTAATAAAAGATATCGGCATCAGAACTTCCTGCTTCGCGAAATCTGTCAGCTCACTCTGGGACTCAAGGCTCAAAGCTCGCCAAGCACCTCACCGCTGATTACGCGGGCGTTTACTTTTGAATATTACCATTACTATTGGTGCCTCCGAACTTTCACCCTCTTTTGCGCGGAACTCTGGAAGCGGCAATTCAGTTTACGGCGTCGGCGTGACGTCAAATTCAATCGGGAATTCATTATCCTCCCGTTCTCGGCAGTGGAAATGGCATCGTCGGTCCTCTTTGTTTGTCATGTATGCCGGCAAAGTGTAGCTAATGTACATGTTTCTCTTTTTCTTCCAACCTTTAATCGAGGCGCTCGCTTTCGAGGTTCCACGTCACGAGCTTCGGAATTACGCTCATTTAATGTTTAGAACAGTTTACGGCATCAAATTTCGCTTACTTCCGCTTCCTCGCAGAGAGGACAGTGTCACCTACGCTGTCGCACAAGCCACCTATAATTTTACGACAATCTTTTTGAGGAGCGAGTGCATTCGTTGGTCTAAACCTCAATCGTATCATTGGCACTTTGTTTTTGAATTTGAAGGGAACAACACGGGGGTTGTAAATACATCTGCTTCCGGATGCATGGAAGAAAGTGTGCACATATTACATATCCTCTCTGAGGGCCCATCCGTGTTTTTAATTTTATAGATAAATAAATCTCCTAGTTCTAATTTAGTTCACTCAGAATCCTCGTTCACAAAACTTCGGCGAGTTTGGTACAAAAAAAAGTTTATTTACACAATATCAACGTTGTGGGTAGAGCATAAATAGTGCGAGAAAAGGGGCAAGGGAGAAATTGGTGCGCAGGTCAAACAGGAGTCAGTCAGGTCAAGGCATAAAAACATTGCAGTACAGCTGCGACGCTTGGTCACCTAATTACAGTGGCTGGCAAGAGTTAAAGGGGTACTTTGGCGATTTTTTCATCGTCCCCGATTTGCTTGAAATTTTGCTAAACTCGCCAACAAACATCGCTAAAATAGTATCTCAAATATTAAGTCAAAATAATTTTTTTCGCGAAGTTATTGAATTTACAATTTTGGTCCTCGCCGTGTTTTTCAAACTGAAAGTCTCTACTGGCAACAACGAAAAAGTGACGTCAGTGGAAGGCAGGGGTTCACTCTTTGGGCTGTAGAATTTGTTCCCAAGTGATTTGAAGCAGTTTTATGGTGTCAAATGAATGCTTTGGAAGCTCGCTCCAGTACCCCCGCACCTGCACGGAACAAATGATTGGCATATTCTATTTTTTAGACTGCTTGCTCGACTGGCAAGCCTGCCCGCCACTGACGTCACGGCACTGAAAAGTGCGGGTAAATTTGAATGTTTGTTTTAGCATCATTTTCATTTGCCGAATTCAAAATAACTATTATGAATTTCGCGATAATAAATAGCATACCAGAAAGGGCAAAGGCTGGGGAGTCAGAAAATATAGTTAGTTGTGGTAGCTCAAAAAATCGCCGGAGTACCCCTTTAAGGTGTACTGCCCATACAAAAAAAAAAGGAGAAAAAAAAACGTGAGCGCCATCATTTCAGGAATTTCTGCTCCCCAAGCTTCCAAACTTCATTTCCAAGTGGTCGGCTATCCGATCCCGCAGCATTCGGTATCTTTATACGAGTGACTGAATCGCGTACAGGTGGCTTTTAACCATGTACCGGTTGCATATAACCACAAACCAATGGGCTGTGCCGGTAGGCCGTTATATCATACAGGCATTCAGCATTTTGAAATTCCACTTGGCATTGGAATCTCACATCTACATTTGAAAACCTGGATAACGTAATTATGATGGCAAATGTGGCATGCAAGCCTATAGTGGCGTATCGTATTATGGAACAAGTTATTACGGTGATGTGACAAGCATAGTGGATCCCTGATGGATCATGATGGACAAGATGATGTAAGCATGGTGGAACCATGATGAATCCTCCGCGGTTATGTCACCCCATCCGTTATGACTTGTTCATAATACGATATCTTGCGATATGCTTGTATGTGGCTATCTCCATCATAGTTACGTGATCAAAATTGTTCGATGGGGATTCAATGTTCATCTACCTGGGCTCAGATATATTCCAAAAGAGATAAGGTAAACGAAACTAACATATCTACGGTTTTAACCTCTGGCAAAATTTTCTAAGCCTCCCGAAAACGACTCAGTGACGGTGGAACATACGGTTTCTCAAAGTTTCCAGATGACGTCCAAGTTACTCATTTCATTTAGGCGAAAATATATTGGTATTTCTGTAAACCTAGATATATTAAGTCTTCGGAAATCTTTAGAGCGTATGCAATATATTCCGACAAAGATATATTTGACCACTAATGAATTTGAGTTCTGATCTGCTATGTTTTGTTTTTTGCTTTTTTAAATTGCTGGCGCCACCGAACACTTTTTACTATCACAGAGCTACGACGAGAATCAGGATGACAAGGTCACGAAATGTAAGCTCGTGTTATTACAGTTTCTTTTATAAATTGCTAGAAGGAATACGAGTGTAAAGTTTTACATCTTGCTCATAAGCACTTTCAAGAAGTGCACGGAGGTTTTTTAATTGACTTTAAGATATAATTTGAGCTATCTGCCGCTTTTCTGACTGGCGCTGCTCGAGGTTTTCAAACAAACGAAGACACCTGCGTGGACATTTACGCTAAAATCTTTGAACCACTTAGCCGTGACCGTGACTACTTTAAGGGGTTTTGAAGATCAAACGAGGAGACCTGATTCAAGTGTAGAAGCGTAACAACCCTTTCCAACTTTAGAGCTGAATTAGAGCAGACAGACAGGCAGACACACACTCACACACACATACGCGAATTAACTTAGGTTTATACGTTTAGGAAAGACAGAATTTGAGTTACAGGTTGAAGATTTTTCGGGGTATTGATCAATTGTTTTGATGTCCAGCAGCACACCAAGGTTCGTGGAAGAAAAGGTGCGGCTCCATTTGCCGAGTCTGCGCCTTAACAAGCTCCAAGGAGACAAGTCTTGTGCAAACGCTGGTGTGGTGTACCTGCATGATATTCTCCCGAATGCCGAGGTGACGAAACAAAAAATACCAAAGGAAACTAAAATGTTTAATGGAGCGAGTTTCTGCCTAAAACGAAAAGGGGAAAGACGATAACAATTGAGGGTGCGGGCGTCGAAGTCGGCGTAACAACAGGATCGAACGCTGGGGCGAGATGAACTCCAGCTTGCCACGCGGAGCACCTTTTGTAGCCGCGTGGATTTCTGGAACATTCGGCCTAGAACTTTCGGCGCGCAGAGCATTCGTACCTTGATCAGAAGAGAAAGTTCTTGAATTTGCGAAAGAATAAATAAGAGAGCATTATGCTCCCTAGAATCGAACACAGATCCTCCCCGCAACAGCCAAGCACATTAACCATTCGGCCACGTACGCGCTCGCTCAACGACGCGCGTGGCTTTACTCCCCCCTTTTAAAAGCACATTGTCTCGGTGCGACGTGCCGGGAAACAAAAAAGCAAAACAAACAAAAATAATTGCAAACTGCAGAGACTTGTAAAACACAATCATATCGAGCGTGGTACAAAACTCAATTCACAGTCCCATCGACCGTAGTACGGCTTTAGGCGCTCGAGGCGGACGACTACCGGTCGTAGAGGGCGGCATGATAAAGTCCGTGTTCCGTCGGGCATCCCCTCATAGTTCAGATCACCGAGTCAACGAAGCACTTTGTAGGGTCCGAAGTAGCGCTTAATGAGTTTCTCGCTTAGACCGCGTCGTCGCATCGAGGTCCAGACCCACACATGGTCTCCGGGCTTGAAGCAAACGTTAATCCCGCGAAGCTTGAACCGTGTAGAGTTGACACGTTGTTGATCTTGAATTTGGAGTCGGGCGAGCTGGCGAACTTCTTCGGCTCGTTGAGCAACCTCCTGGGCGTCGGGGATCGTATCGTCAGCTGGTTCGTGAGGTAGCATCGTGTCGAGCATGGTCGTTACATTTCTGCCATGCACCAGCTGAAACGGTATTACACCTGTGGTCTCTTACACCGCCGTGTTGTAGGCAAACATGACGTAGGGTAACACCTCGTCCCAAGTCTTGTGCTCTACGTCAAGATACATAAAGATCATGTCGGCGATAGTTTTGTTTAGCCGTTTTGTTAGTCCATTTGCCTGCCGATGGTGCGCAGTGGTTCGACAGGGCAGGTGCTACTGTGACGAAGGATCTCTTGCGTCAGCTGGGCCATGAACGATGGTCCACGGTGTGTAATGAGGACTTCGGGGGCGCCGTGCCGGAGGGCAATGGACTCGACGAAAAACTTGGCTACTTCAGAAGCCGTTCCTAGTAGTAGTAGTAGATTTAGGTTTTATGTCGCAAAAGCAACTTAGGCTATGATGCGCCAAGTGATGAAACTATTGCACAAGAGAATTTAGGAGAAGAAAGACCCTTAGCGAAAAGTAGCTCAATTCTAGTATACTTCTGCTGTGCATATTATGCATACTACCCCTGTAATAATTTTGTGTTAAATTGGCCAATCTCGAGTATACTCGCCGATGATAAAAGCATACCATTAGTTTGCTTGCAGCTCTATTTCGGAATAGTTTTGAGGACACTCCGTGCATACTGCTAGGAAAAAGCTAGCATACCTTGGGTGAGCTCCCAGTCTGATTCCAGTGATCTGTAAGCTTCTTCTGATAAAAGGGCACTTGAAGCACCCAATAACAAGAATTTAATGTAAAGGCAAAGAAATTATATTAAGTGGTACACTGAAATGACAATGTAAAATAAATTGCAAGCAGGGGGACACAAACCTAGTCTCCATCACAGGGAATTGAGGTTTATGTCAATGTTGGCAATTTGGTTTACAGAAGGCTCACATTTCAGTATTCCACCTATTACAGTTTCTTTACCAGTACATTTCCATGTGCACTGTCAGAAACCTGGGGCGAAACGATACTGCCCATTTGCACTATGATAGCGAAGTATGAAGGCATGCACCCAACGATTTAACTACGGAGAAACTGTAGTTATAAATAGGTTGATATACACCTTGTATACATGAATAGAAACATTTTTAGGTTGCCTTGTACCTATCTATTCAGGGTTAAACAAATATTTGCACTTGCATGTGTACTATACAGGGTGTTTTTTTTTTAAGTTTAACAGATTTGTTTAAAAAAAGCCGTGAAAGTTACACTTATGCCGCTTGTGGAGTTCAGTTATACGGCCAGGGGGACACATTATAGGGGGCTAATCGTAATGATCAGGTGGCTAATTAATTAAAATTTGTTAATTAACTTTTTAATTAATGAAAATAGACATATGGTTTCAATTAGAAACTTGCTCAGCGTCATCGAAAACCCCTAAATCAGTCATTTTCAGACAGACTTTGAGCGCGTGAGAAGCGTAGTAGTGCACTAAAGTCACCACTGGTGAAGCAGGTACAAGGCTGGGGCTAGATAAGAGACGGAAAAATCGCGCGGGCGCCTTATCGCAACCTCTAGCTTTGTACCTGCTCCACGAGCGGTAACTTCAGTTCACTACTACGCTTCTCACGCGCTCAAAGTCTTTCTGAAAATGACTGATTTAGGGGTTTTCGATGACGCTGAGCAAATTTCTAATTGGAACCATATGTCTATTTTCATTAATTAAAAAGTTATTTAAAAAATTTTAAGTAATTAGCCAACTGATCGTTACGATTAGCCCTCTATAATGTGTCCCCCTGGCCGTATAACTCACCTCCACAAGCGGCATAAGTGTAACTTTCACGGCTTTTTTAAACAAATCTGTTAAGCTTAAAAAAAAAAACCTGTATATCTCAAACAGGTTGCTTCTACTGTTAAGAAACCAAAATTTTCAGGGAACAAAGGTCACAAGAAAGCTCACCGCCACCTTTACAATCAGAAATGGCAAAAAAAGTTAGAATTTGTTTTTCATGGAGGCATTATCAGTTAGTACATGGCTGCATACTTATTGATGATGCCTCCCTCACAGGTTGCAAGCGCTTTCATGCCGTGTTTTCTACTACGTAAATCTCGTAATGCTACTCTTTGGTATAACTGCTGACTTGTGGAGTAGTAACAGAACATTAGGCCTCTATTTCTATATACATAGAATACTTTTCAGTGTGATTTCGCCAAAAAACGTTGTCGAAAGCTAAACGCTCACCACATCGGCTTTTGTCATTTGATGTGGCGTGGTGTACACCCGCCGGCGATATGAAGGTGAACGCCGGACCGTTGATCGGTCCGTCCTATCAGCGCCGTTACGCGGCTGCCATGGCGGCTCGCTTTCTTATCGCGCGCTTCGCCGAGATTAAGCGCTTGGATAGAGCGCTTTTCTCAGCTCTGCTGCTACTCCACGCAAATTTTACGCAAAAAGCGTGGAAGTGGGTTTCGGTTTCGGCATCGCTTTATGAGGGCGCCGTGCCTACTTCATTGCCGGGAAATGATTTGCACATCGCACGTGAACTAGAGCGGACGTTGTTCGGCATAGTTTATCAGTGACTCAACCGTTTTTTTCATTCATGAACGAACGCTAATAGCTGCGAACGCTAATAACTGTTCTTTTTAAGAAACGGAAAGTATAAGTTACTTTTTAATTTGTTCCGCAAGCCTTCCGGTTTAGCACATATCACAAAAAAAAAAAACTACTAAATCACATTGTCTACTGACAGCGCCTGAAAGGCTTCTTCTGCAATCCTCGCGCTTTCTGCGGGGAGTATCAGCAGAGCTGAGAACAGCGCTCAATCCAAGAGCTTAATCTCGCAGTAGCGCGCGATAAGAAAGCCAGCCGCCACGGCAGCCGCGTCATGGCGCTGACAGCACGTACTGGTTGACGGTCCGGCATTCACTTTCATATCGCCGGCGGGTGTACAACACTGCAAACTTTGCAGTAGTTGTCATCTCGTTAAAAAATACACTTGTCTTCACTCTGCACTTTTTACCTCTGCCGCTTCAAACAACAGGTCAGAAAAAAAAACTGGAATGCCCTTTTTCTTCCATTAAAAAGGTCCTTTAAAAGACCAAGCGACACTGAAAATTCAAGTAAAAACCTTTCACTGTCGTTTAGTTAAAAACGAAGTTTCTTGAAATAAAAAGCTCTTCTCACTTCGTGCTTGTTATAACTGTCGCCTTCATACAACAACAAAAAAAAAGAAAGTAAAATAATTCGCTCTCTTGTGGCGAGCGGAACAGTTCGCTTTTTGTTTCGTGAAGCGGCGCGATGTACCGATTGTTTTGTTAAGGATAAATGCCAATGTTTGTAGCATAGGCAGATACAACTTAAGACCAGGGCGGGGGAAACAAAGGCTGGCAAGGAGGAAACAGGCTGGGCGCTGAAAAAGGGAAAGAGAAACCTCTACTCCCTACGTTCCATCGGGTTCCTCCTCGCCAGCCTTCGTTTCCCTTGCCCTGCTCTTAAATTGTATCTGACTATAGTGTTACTGACAATTTTGGCAGTAGTAGCACAAAAGTCAACCATTTTAGATGACTGAAAGGGACATTTCAGCGCAATTGAAATAATAAAAAAAGCTTCACTTCGCACGGCGTCGTTTCGTCTGCAAGGCTGTGTTGTTACTTTCGCCGCAGGTAGGACTGAACGGTTATAACATTTTCACTCTCGAACTTGCCCATGACGTGAGCTGAAAAGAAAGAACATTCTTAAAGCCGCTTTGATAATGTAATTAGAAAAAAACAGGGACCTCCTACTTTACACATCCGCGTGTCACTGTTCCACTGATGTTCTCAAAAATGACAACCTAAAAGTGACCACGTGGGCCTCCACATTATTATCCCCTTTCAAGCCAATCAGGTAACAAACCTACAATGAGCACAAAATAACAGGCAATGATTCTTCCAACAGCTATTCATACTTTATGAAGTTGCTTCATATGACAAGGTGCAAAAGGTAAATCCTAGACCATGGGTTCTTGAACAATATATATCTTGAGGAACACTCATTTCTCTTTGGGGATATCATGGCCGGCTTGCTCAAACAAACGTCTCAGCTGAGTCTGGATGAAAGATAGCACAACCGAGGCTAGCACAAGTGCGAAGTGGAAGACTCGGCTTAGACCCAGGCACACGTGAGCCTCAGGCTCGGCAGGCTCTTTTACTCAGCCTCAGGTGAGACACTCATTCGAGCAATCCATGAAGAAACTTGCTCTCAGCATTGCGGCAATAAAGCAGTGCAGAGGCTTATACACCTTATAAGCAATAACAATTAAAAGAGCACTGCATAAATTTTCGAGGCAATTGTTTTCAGAATATAGTGGTGCAGTTAAAATACATTCAATGTTGCAGATGACAAAATTTCTCATTATGCATATTTATTTATTTATTTATTACATGTACCGTCTGGGCCTTTGGCATTGAAGAGGGGAGTGGTTACAAAAATATATGATGATAAAGTAAAAGAAAGCAGTTACTAGAAGTATGAACAAATGGCGTCTATTTATACAATATTGGCTAAGGCGTTCTTGAACAGTTCGAGGTCTTCGATAGAAGCTGTTGGTACGGGAAGGCGATTCCACTCTTCTGATGTACGTGGGAAAAATGACTGAAAAAAAGCATTAGTCCTGCACGATGGGACGCTGACCTTATGGACGTGATCGAATCGAGATGAAACGTATTGGGGAGGTAAAATAAGTTCGGCACGGAGATGGGGGTGATAAAACAACTTGTGAAAGAAGCAAAGACAAAATGTTTTACGACGAGATGACAAAGACGGTAAGTCGAGGCTGGATTTCATTGTGGTTATGCTCGCAGTTCGGTTATAGTTGGACAAAATAAAGCGAACAGAGTTATTCTGGATCATTTCGAGTGAGTGAACTATATTTTCATGACAGGGATCCCAGACTGAAAGGGCATATTCGAGTTTTGGACGAATTAGTGCTTTGTAAAGTAAAAGTTTTAGTATTGAGGGAACTTTTGCAAAAGTACGTCGAAGATATTGTAACATACGGTTAGCGTTATTAATTATATATGTTTTATGAACTGTCCAAGTGACATTTGATGTGATGTGAATACCAAGAAATTTTAAACTAGTCACAGCGTCTAGGGGCGAGTTATGAAGATGGTAAACAGGTAGATTAAAAATTTTCCTGGACACGCGCATAAATTTATATTTGTTAATGTTCAATTCCATGCACCGCGTTTTGCACCAAACAGAAATAGTGTTAAGATCGGACTGGAGCGTGCTAATGTCATTTTCACAAGGTATTTTCCTTGATAAAACACAGTCATCGGAAAACAAATGAATATGGGAAGAGACACAAGAGGGTAGATCATTAATGTATATAAGAAAAAGAAGAGGTTCGAGCACAGAGCCTTGTGGCACACCGGAGTGAACGCCACTCGGCTGAGAGAGATGATTATTAGCTACAATGAACTGCGAGCGGTTAACCAGAAAACATTCAAGCCAGATAAGAAGTTTTGGATCAAGGTTAAGTTGGTGCAATTTATAGAGTAATAGCTTATGGCATACCTTATCAAAGGCTTTTGAAAAGTCTAGAAAGATGCAATCGGTAAATGAGGTATGGTCAAGAATGACATTTAGCTTATGAAAGACTGATACCAACTGTGTTTCACACGAGTAGGTTTTTGGAAAGCCATGTTGTGACGACGTAAAAAAATGAATTAGATTCAAGAAAGCTGGCGAAGTTCGAAGACAGTATATGTTCGAAAATTTTACATGGAATGCTGGTGAGTGATATTGGTCGGTAATTAAGTGGAGAATGCTTGTTACCTGATTTATGAAGTGGAATCAACTTCCCGACCGTCCACTCAGCTGGGAGACAACCATTATCGATTGACTGTTGAAAAATGTGTGATAGCATAACTGAACAATAAAAGCTCGTACATTTTAAAAAATTGGGGCTGATGAGGTCACAACCAGGAGCGGAGGAAAGTTTAGGTGATCTAATTATGCTTTCGACACCTAAGGGGTCTCTGATTGTCGGGAACATAGTAGGGTAATCGTAAGAATTGGTGGTCGGTAGAGGGACGTAGGAAGTTACAGAAAAATTACGCGTACAAATTTCACTTAAGATAAACGGACATTGTTGAGGGGGAATGAGATTTCCTGAACAGTTAACTAGTAAAATATTAACATCATCAGCAGGGTTTATCACGCGCCAAATTTTTTTAATGTCGGTTGCAAGCATGGATGGTAAGGTAGTTTTATGGTATTTTTCTCTGGCTGTTTTAATTGCCGCCACGTATTCGTCGGAAGCCAGTTTGTAAGTGGTTCAGCGAGCATCGTCTGAGGATGATTTGGCCGATCTGTACAATCGCTTTTTTATGTTAGATGGACCTATGATGTAGGGGTTATACCAGGGAGCATTACTGATAGATATGATAGTGCGACTAGGAATGTACTTATTAGTTAAGTCGTTGATCTTGGCCACGAACATATCCCAGTTTGATTGCACGCTGCGAATTTCAAAGTCCTTCAAATATGTTTCGAGGAAGACAGATAGATCACTATTAATAGCTTCAAAATTTGCCTTTTGGTAATTACGAATAGTTTTAATTTTACTTTTAGACTTAACACGCTACAGGAGAAATATGAGAAATGTGAGAAATAGGAATATATAGACACGTCTCTTTCCTTGCCTTCTTCCACAGAAGTAACATGTGTGCTTCCCAGTGACACTAATGTGATAACAGACGATCTGTCATGTCCCCCAAGCACCCCTGTGCATGCCCGAGGAATTGTTGAAACAGTGTTCCCTTGCCCTCTCTCCTCCCCACCTGGTATATTTTTCCTTCCCATGCATGTCTTCTTTATATTCGTTTGTGTTAATTATCTCTTTAATTACGCTAGTGTATCTTCTTGTGTATAAATGTAATTATTTTGATCTGCATGCTGTGTTCTCTCTAGAATTTGCTCTTTTGTATACATTTTGTCGTTCTCGACGCGAGCGCCGACGGACGCCAAACCACTTCTTTGATCATCCCCAAGGTGAGTAGTAGTGTTGCCACCTCACTCTATTCCACTAGTAGCTGGTTTATTTTGTCTGCATGCAGTCGTCCATTTCGAGCATCAGTGCACATATCACAGTTGAGCAATCCTAAACAGACTTTGTGATAAATTTTGACTGCGGTTCGAGTTTTGACTGAATACTTTTGAAGAGGTGTATGTTGGTAACATAATGTTTATATCTGCTGGGTGCGACCAAAAAGACCGGTGTAAACAGCCTTTGGACGTAACAACCAGGACATCAAACACAACAAATAGAATTTAATACAGATACCTCTATGGGAGCTGCACGGGGCTGGCATTTGCAAACATAAAAGCTGGAAATACATATCAACCGATAATGCATTAACAAGGTTGTACCGTGTAATAAGAACTTCAATTCTAGTGATTGTTTTTACATGAAGACATACTTTCAAAGCTGAGGCTACACTAGGAACAAACAGGTTCTTCAGATATTTTCATGTTCTCTGGATACTAGAAACTTTGTTTCTCAACTCTACTGACCGATGATGTCGTTCACCGCAGCTGTCGGCAGAGGTCTTTCGCTGGACGATCCAGTAAGGCAGCAGTCTTCGAGGGCCTCTTTGCTAAAAACAAGTACAGCAAGCTCCTGGGTGTAGAGCAACGCAGACTTTCCGCGCAGAAATTCCAGTTTTGAACGAGGCACGAGAATGTCTCCAAACTGGTGCCAGGAATAACATAAAACGAGGAATAGAATTATCCTGTGCTTTTTCTATTTTTCTTATATTTCTCAACAAAATCCTTGCGCTTGAAATTCTATTCATTTTTGTATCACCACAAATCACAGAAAGCATAAACTGTGCTTATATCATTATGGTAGCACTGCTGTAATACAACATGGAAGATTAGGAATAAGTCGTTTCAAGAATAAAGTTTTCAGCTGCTGAAAATACCATTTCACAGATTGACACATTAAACTCAATGGCCAAGATGTTTACCAGTCATCGATATGAAGGTGAATGCGGAACCGTCGACCGCCCTGTACTATCAACGCCATGACGCGGTGGCTTCGATTGAACACTGTTCTCTGCTCTACTGCCACCGCCCACAGAAAGCGCGAAAATGGGTTTCAATTTTGGAATCGCTTTTTGTGGGCACAGTGCCCATGTCACTGATGGCGAATGCATCGAATTTTGCACGTGAAATAGTTGTGCCAACGCTGCTCGGTATAGTTTATCAGTGACTGTAATATGCTTTCTTTATTCATGAATGACCGCTAATAACACCAATAAATACTGTGACATGGGTTGCAATTCAGTGATAAAAACGATAAATATTTGCTAAGAAGGGATAATTTAGAGCGGTTCAAGACAAATGTCACCTCGAGTTTCCAGGAATGAGCGTCTCCCGCAGGCACGTATCCAAAATTTTGTTGTGGGGGGGGGGGGGGGGGTCATATATGACAAAATGGGCTGCGATTCAGTGATAAAAACGTTAAATATTTGTTCAGAAGAGAGAATTTAGAGCGTTTCAAGACAAATGCCGCCTCGAGTTTCCAGGAATGAGCATGTCCCGCAGGCACATAGCCAAAATTCTGTTGTGGGGGGGGGGGGGGGGGGGGGGTCATATATGACAAAGCACCATAGATGTGGAAAGTAAATAATGTGAAAGGCGCTGCGATCCAGTGATAAAAACTATATATATTCGTTCTGTAGGGAAAGTCAAGAGCGTTTCAAGCCAAATGCCGCCTTAAGTTTCCAGGAATCAGTGTGTCCCGCAGGTACGTAGGCAGGATTTTGTGGTGGGTGGGGGTGGGTGATGGTGGTGTCACCTATGACAAAACACCATAGATGGGGAAAAAGGTAACAGGAGGTCCGGACCCTTCGAGGGACACCCCTGGCTACGTGTCTGGTGTTTGGACGAGCCGAAACAAATCGTATAACATTTGAAGAAAGTTTATCGAGTCACAGGGTGCCCCCCAGCCCCCCTTTGATAACGCATCCCCCATCCTGTACGGAGCACCAGCTGAGCCGAGAACAGCGTTTGACCTCAAGCGTTTCACCTCAGCGAAGCGTGCGATGCATGGGCAAGCCACCGTGGCCATCACGTCATGGCGCTGATAGTGTGGAGTAGTCGACGCCCTGGCATTCACCTTCAAATCGAGGACAGGTGTACACCAGTCATTGCACTCTTTTTATTCAGTATATTCCAAAGCTTTCAACTTCTGCTACCTTTGCTGGCTGCACATTCACATTCTGCTACTCTTAAATACACAAGTCATCAAAAGGCATATATTGGGAAGCCTTTAAAAACCTAAGACATTCAGACGTATTCCAGTCTAGCATACCCGTTCCGATACACCTCCCTGGCACGCTGGGGGTGCTGTGACAACCAGCTGCTGCAAGGCTCTCACAAGTCGAGGAAGCTGTTTCATAAAAAAACAATTGACAGAAATACTGAGAAGCAGACATGCTGGAATATGACTCCTGACTACCATTATCTCACTAAAGTGTCTTCCACTGCAAAATGCAAGCCACACGAGGAAGCGAATCCGTATTCCAACGCCCAGCACAACTCCCTCCTCAGTACCGCCGCAGAGTGCAGAACACGACATGTCATGTTGCGATACACGCCAAAGAAAAAAAGATAGGTCAAGCAGACGGATTTGCAGGCAAACTGGAGGTTGCTACGCACCATCAGCTGCACACGTGTTGTTTCTGGGCTTGTTTATAGTTGCCATTATGTGAGACTGTTGAGGCATCTGGCAATATTATTTGACTGGGACAAAGAACACAGGACGATATAATTGAGGCAACAACAACATGGGTAGTTGGTAGAGACACGTGAAGGCGAGCGACATTGGGGTGCTGCTAAACACGAAGAAACAAGCTGGGTCGTAAAGCAGTGGCCATGACACACTCATCCTCATACCATCTGTCACTGCTGCTCTACCTTCTCGCGTTGAGGCACAACCACCAGCATATTTCGGTCATTATGCAGTCATTTCAGCTTGCATTGTCCACGACTGGAGACGACCCCTAACCTGCCCAAGGGCAGAGGATAAAAAGAAGCAACCTACTAGCCTTTGTGTAAATGTGATAAAAACCATTTTTAAAATAAGAGCAGGCCTTCAGCTTAAATCCTACAGAATAAAAATCATCATACAAAAACTCAAGCTTCCGAGAACAGACACCAAACCTGGTTTTTCAGAAAAATTATAAATCAAGTAACTTCTTACACTAAGAGCCGAAACGTAGCAAAGTCTTATTAAACACATTTCTATGCTTTATTACTGTTATTGATTATTGCAGCATAAACTTGGGGTAATTTCCTTCGTTCAAAGCTCTTTCAGTAGATAAATATAATAAAGGCACACAATTATTCCATAAAGCTTTTCACACCTATATAAACAGATTCTCATCTTTATGAAGCGTTTACGACAAAACTCTGCACTAACAACCAGTTGAATTAGCATAAACGTTGTAGAAAAATAAGGATCTTCCTTTAGCTGTGTCAAAACACATAATTAATGTAATAATTGTGTGCCCTTATGCAACACTACTGAAATACTTTTGATTAAAGGGAATGACCACAAGTGTATACTGAAAGAATCAATAACAATGATGAAACCTATAAATCTGTTCAATGCCTTCCCTGTGTTTCGCCATCAAGTGGACGCAGGTTTTTGGCCTATATTTATTTATTTATTTTAGAAACAAGTATGATGCCTGTCTGTCTTTGAAAGCGATGTTGTGCATGATAATTTTTATTTCCTAGATTGAAAGCTCAAGGGCATTCCCTGTTGTTTGTTTAATCACATTTACGCAGACGTTAGTATGTTGCTTCTTTGCGTTCACTGTCCCTGGGTATGTTAGGGGTTGTCAACAGTATAACGCTACACGGCCCAGGAAGAAATTCCCTTTTTAAGGTGGTGGTAAGCAGAACAGAAATTGTAAAGTGTGTCTTCGTGTCTTCCCCTATGTTTCCTCCTTTGGGCCTCCCATTAATATTTTGTTCATTAAAACTCCGCTGTGTGTGACACTTCTTTGCGTTTTTGTCATGGTTCAGAGAACCCGGCTTGAATAATTTAATCTTGCTTACCTTGTACTCGCTAGCTTGCAGCAGGCATGCATCCAGGGTTTGAGGGCATGGGCCCGGCCACCCGCCCACCCTACAAAATCTTCCATTTTACTGGGCCTCCTCTCCCCCATCACCCTCATACAGCATATTGTCATGGGCGCCGCAGAATCAAAATCCTCGCTACGTGCCTGGCTTGCACCCTTGTTTTTTGTTTGTTCATTACTGTAGGATTCAAATGTTAGCACACTGTTAATGCAGAGTAAAAAATAGCAGCACACTTTTGTTGACTAGTGCTGATGCTTGGACCAGTTGGTAGACAATTATTTAAAACAATTGTGAAGGATATGGGAACCGAGGATACGAACACAACCCAGCGCTGTGTTCATCTCTCCTCCTTCTTGTCCGTGTGCTTCCCATTCTTCGTTTTTAATAATAATAAATTTTAATGATTCTTTGTTTCGTATCATCTGTATAGAGGTTCATTGTAATGACCCACCTGCCATTGCATTCACTTTGGGGGCAGCTTCCCCCTTCCTTATGGTGAAATCGATGAGGAAGTGCAGAGTGGGCGTCACTCTCACTCTTGTGGTGCAGTTATCCAGGTTCCCATAGGTTGCAAGTGGCCAGCCAAACTGAGTCAGGCCTGCCAGCCCTGCAGGAAATGTTAATTCCACTCTTTTAGATGTAGACACCCCCGTTTTCCGTGTACCAGAAAAAGCTCTAACAGAGAGGAAACGCAATAATTGTCCCTTTTTGAATGCATACTTTTCTTTTGCTGAGAACATACATAAACGTTACACGCTATTGAAGATTCAGTGGTGTGGCCTAAGTTATGATGAGCATTTTTTTTATATAACTTCAAGCATTTAGAGAAAATATACAATATAATGGGTCGGACATAAATTGTTGCTATGAACTATCCTATACATTTACACATTACCTGATATCATAAAAGCAATAGAGCACGAAAGGCAGTGCTGCATCAATTACGAATTCATAACCAATTAAAATTTGGCATTTATTTTATTTATTACAATAGCTATTATTCTTGGACAGAAAGAATAACTGGGCGAGTTGGTACGTTGGTAGTCTTTCAACTTCATCGAATATTCAGCTTCTTTTCGCATTTTTTCATGCTTTTGCATTTTCTAGCTGCTCTGCTTTTTGTAGCGGCTTTCGCCGCCACGGAAAAACTTGACATCTAAACTCACTTTATTTACATCACACAATCGTAAACATCGAAGGCATGCTGCTTCGGCATTCGCGAAGAGACCGCGCGTCTTTACGGCTCAAGCATAAGCATAGGCAAGACATTATGCCACTCGCTCTTGTAACGTTTTTCCCGCTCCCGCTTTACAAAACGAATCGGTGGCGAGCGGCTGTTGGGACCACACGGCAGAACTAGCATGACCTGTGATTACTTGAACTGCCGTCAGACTGCACTTGAACGCTCCGCAAAAGCGTCGTCGGACGAACGACGTAGAACGGCGCCCAGTCTTTCGGTTCCGCCGCACGCGAATCTTTCTCACTCTGCGGAGCGAGCCACAGGTTTTGAAGAAGGTACGCTCTTTTCAAATAACGAACTAACACCGGCCAGAAGCATTGTTAAAATCAAGCATAGCTTAGCAAGCACATTGTACTGGGTGATTCAAGGAGCGGCCAGGCTCTTTAAATCGACCGTAAAATTCGGTTTCTTTACCTATCGCGCTACGACTTTGTTCAGCGTTACCCACAGATGGTGAATTTGTTTTTGTGTAAAATTTGCAAAAAGCGAACTTACCTGAAGAAAAAGTAAAGAAAGAAAAAGGCTTAGCTCCTATGGAAACGCAGCGAAGCCACCGGTCTTCAAACAATACGGCGCCGCTTCGCACGGGAGACAAGAGATGGCGCAAGCGGTCACGACGCCAACTGCCACCAACGAACGAGCATGCGGCGCCAGAAGCCGGCGTCTTTAGCAGACGATCTTTTCGACTCAAAAGCGGCGCGCGTTCCGCAGGCGGCGACAGTCGCAGAAACAAAAACTGGCGCAACAACAACAAGCAACTACAAAGCAGACGACATCAGTACCTAAAAACAAAATAGTTAAAATATTCCTACAAACCATTTTTTATTCGATTATCTGTCAATTCAATATGTTTTATTAGTAACAATGATAAAATAATGCGTTGGCAACTGATATAAGAAAAGCTCGCGCCGCTTTTGACTCGAAACGATCGTCTGCTAAAGACGCCGGCTCTCGGCGCTGTATGCTCGTTCGTTGGCGGCAGTTGGCTTCGCTACCGCTTGCGCCATCTCTTGCCCCCCGTACGAAGCGGCGCCGTATTGTTTGAAGACCAGTGGCTTCGCTGCGTTTCCATATGAGCTAAGCCTTTTTCTTTCTTTACTTTTTCCTCAGGTAAGTTCGCTCTTGGAAAATTTTACAAAAAAAAAAAAAGCACCATCTGTGTGCAACGCTGCACAAAGTCGAAGGGCGATAGGTTAAGAAACCGAATTTTGCGGTCGATTTAAAGAGCCTGGCCGCTCCTTGAATCACCCAGTACACGACAAAGTTTGAAACAACGGCGCACTTCACAGAAACAAAATAACATTGCTCACCGGTGCTCGCAGCAGTAGTCGATCATCGGCTGTCCGCAACTTGAGTTGGTAAGACGCAGCGTCTCCCAGCTCTTAGTCATCGCTTGCTATTCTTGAACAGGGTATTCGTATGGAAGATATCTAAAATATCTGCTAAAACGTCTAAATCGTTAAAAGCAAGCGATTCTCGAAGCCTGCAGAACCCCAACCACTGATCTCAGTGACAATTGCTGGATCGCGCTTCCCGCTCCCGCAAGTGAAGCCACCGGACGCAACCTGGCTGGGATACATTTTGCGGTTTTGCCAGCGTCTTGCTGCGGTTTTCCAGCGGGCTGTAAACACGCCTTCTACTCGTTCGTCGTCATTCACCGAAAAAGATTTTTAAGGTTTTGTGTTCCGTTGAGACTTGCCGTTGTGAACACGTGGTAAGTTTTACGAAAGCGCAGAGTCGAAGGAAAAAGGCACAACTCGTCGAAAGCAAGTTTCGCCGGTCTGGCGGCGTGTTCAAAACTTCCTTGGCACGCCGAAGTGTGCGAGCACACTTCGGCGTGCTTCGGCGTGCTTCGGTGTGTGTGTGCGAGCACATTGCACTCGCAAAACACATTCACACGGCGTCGATTCTTGGTCGGTATCCAAGCGTGCGAAGACACAGAGACTTATTTTCACAAAATGCGCCGCAAGACAAGGAGTAAGACAACACGAAGCGCTACTTTCAACTGAATGTTTATTGAAAACACACAATTTATATACCCAATCGGGCTTCTCAAGTAAGAATTCAAATTCTTTGTCTGTCAGATGCACTGACGGAGCACTAATGCATTTGTCATCCCCCTGCATTCAAATGTTGAATGACTCGAACAACTCTCTCGAAATTTTACTTCTCAGCTTTCCCAGAATTTTCGCTTTTTCCAGTTCCGGGGCGCAAGGGCATCTGTCGCAATGAATAGCTAAATTGCCCGAGGGAGGATTCTTTACAGATAGCGCGTGCTCTCTTGCCCTTTCATTGACGCATCTGCCCGTCTGGACCACATACCCTTTTCCGCATGTCATTGGAATTTCGTATACGACTGAAGATGCGCATTCCACGAATTTTCTAGAGTGCTTCTTTCTGCAAACGTCACCTCCGTCTTGTTTGTTGTTAATTCTTTGGCACAGGCTGGACAGCTTTTCCGGGGCCGAAAACACAACCGGCAAATCAAAGTGTGCCGCCACTTTTTTTAGGTTGTGCGAGACCTTGTGGATATATGATATAACAGCGGGTATCACTCTCCTCCTGGGCTCCTGTGCTTCCTCTTGTTTCTTTTTCATCTTGGACACAAGTGTTTCAGCCACCTCTTGAAGAAAGCGATCAGGGTAACCCGACGATTTTAGGCGTTCCACCTGGTGGCAAAAACTGCTTTTCACGGCGTGCTGGCACGACTTGGCAAACGATGCCTTCAAAAGGGAGGAACCGATCCCTCGCTTAACCAGCTTAGAGTGTGCTGAATTAAAGGGCAAGACCGTTTTCTTTGAGCGTGGTCTATACTCCCAGCACACGTGCTCCTCTTGAAAATCTAAACTTAAATCCAGGAATTGCAGCTTTCCTGACGCCATTGTTTCGTGAGTAAACGTTAGTCCTCGTGAATTTAAACAGAAAATTCCCAGCACTCTTTGAATGAGGTTATCATCCAACACAGTGGGCTGCGGTACCAGCACCAGGAAGTCATCCACGTATCTTAGTATCTTAACATCCCCCTTCTCTTTTAGACTGCTGAGCACTTCCCGGCCGAATCGCGCCAAAAAAATGTCGCACAGTACGGGGGCGACTCGTGACCCAATGCAGATCCCATGCTTTTGAACAAACAAGTCACTTTCAAAAGACACAAAGGTGGAATCAAGGTAACATGTGAGCAGTTCTATAAATGAGTCCACACTAAGCCCGCTAGAGTTCCTAAACGCGATCTCGTCGTTACGCTCTATGCACTCCCTAACCGCAGGGAACAATTCGTCATGCCGTATGGAATAAAACAAGTCCTCTACATCAATGGAGAACCCGCCCGAGTAGAAAACATCCGCATGTACCAACTGGCCCACCTGTCACTATTGACGCAGAGACACGGCAATTAGGCCTGCCGAGAAAGCTTTGAACACGCCGCCAGACCGGCGAAACTTGCTTTCAATGAGTTGTGCCTTTTTCCTGCGGTACGGCGCTTTTGTAAACTTTTCTACGTGTGCACAACGGCAAGTCTCAACGGTGCACTGAGTCTTAAAAAACTTCTTCGGCGAATGACGACGAACGAGTAGAAAACGTGTCTACAGCACGCTGGAAAACCGCAGCAAAAGGCTAGCAAAATCGCAAATCGTATCCCAGCAAGGTTGCCATCCGGTGGCTTCACTCGCGCTGCAGCGAACAAGCGGGGAAGCGCGATCCAGCAGTTGTCATTGAGATCAGTGACCCCAACGGTCAATGCCAACGGCAGCCAAACGGAAGCTGATTACAATAGCGATGGTGTTGCGCAGTCTTCAAAAGGCTCCTTTTTTTGGAAAACGAAATTATGCAAATTAATATTATCTTGCTAATAATAATGCCACTATAATGTTGTAAAATTAACAAAAATGTAGTTTATCATAAGTTTTATCTATACTTTAGGTTTTCTTTTCAGTGTAAAACCGAAACTATCTCAAGCAACATTTCGTTCGTCGTATTCGCTTCCGTGCGTGTGCGTTAATGTGCCCGTTTTCGTGTGCGCGTGTGGATGCGTCCGAGTGCTTGTTAGTGCGTGCGTCTGTGCTTGTGCGTGCGTGTGCGTCAGCGTGCATGCGTGCGTGCTTGGTTTTGCGCGTGTGCACGCGTGCGTACGCGCGTGCGTGCGTGTATGTGTGTTTCTGCGCGCGCGCGAAAGCATATCTCTTTCTGCGTTTTATTGAACTGCGCCAGAAAGAAGTTCAACTGGATTTCTCTGGACATTGTAATAAACACTAAATGATTTTCTTCTTCTTCTTCTTATTATTATTATTATTGAAATACGCCAGCGCGAAGTCCAGTGGTTCTTCCTTAACTCTGCAGTAAACACTAGTTGATTGATTGATTGATTGATTGATTGATGGATTGATTGAGCTTTATTTTTGCCGGTCATGAATTGAGACAGATGCCAATCGGTCACTCCGCAAATAGGGCGAACACCCGTTGCCCTTCTAAATATCGCGCTTCGAACGTACCTCGAAACGTCCGACGCCTTGGTTGTCTCGATTTCAACGGTTTGATTACCAATATGGTCAGTTCAATTACAGTATGTACAGATCAAACATCTGCTACAACCAGTTCAAATATTGTTTTTGTAAATATGGTATGACGACGATTTATTTATTTATTTATTTAAAATACCCTCAAGGCCATCGGCATTACAGAGGGGAGTGGGGGTTAGTGGCAGTAGTACACTTTGCAGCTCAATCTGAGCAGTATAGATTATTTATGGCAGTTCTAAATAAGTGGTCAGGAACAATTGTTGCGATAGATGCGGGAAGGTGGTTCAATCCACTGAAGCCGTATAGCAGGCGACATAAAACTTACTCAAATTTCGATTGAAAACGTTTGCCCTTAAAGTGGAAAGCTCAAGATTATACTATTTTAGACAGAGGAGAGACTCGTACATGAGTCCAAGTCTTTAAGAAAGTGGCAAATTTTGAAAAACGAACGCATCCTTCGTTTCAGGTGTGCTTATCCGCCACTCACTACATAAGTAGAAAAAAGTCGCAAATTAATTTTTAAAACAATACTGCAAAGAGTTTAAGTGGAAGAAGTGGTTAGTAACTGGACAAATTTAGGCGGAACAAGTGATCAGCCTGCTCTAAATGCACTTGTTTCATCTAAACAAAAATCAATTATAGAAAGAAAAAAACGCGTTCCACTTAAAACCGTTTGATCCGCTAAAAATTTGCCATGACTTAGTCAAAATTAGTGGAACGCCAGCCTTATGCGGAACTTAACTGGAACCTAAGTGGAACCAGATTAAGAGTGTATAGATGCCGCACGCTTTGAACGTGCGTTGAAGACGCTTTCGTGTTTACCGGGAGTGCGCTACTTCTATAACCCTAAACAATACTAATGGCGAGCCTAAATATATACTTGAAGTGTCAGCGGTTGCTTAGAGCGCACTTGGAGTAGGCTGGTAGTTATATGATCTAAACATACTTGGCAAGTATACTTGGATCATGGAACGGCTCCCGCATGCAATATACTACTACTCTTCTTTTTGTAATATTCTATTACAGTCTCTGCCTTATAGTATACTAGAATTATGTCGATTATACTTTTATTACGCTCTTTTTTCGCTAAGGGGAGCTTTAGTAGCTGGGAATTTATGAATTTATGAACATCGAAAATGTATAACATATATGGGTATGACCTTACATTGTGAATACAGCTACAATTTGCGTAAAACATCAATACTTTCTAAAAACTTACAAAAACTGGGTGGGTGGGGGTAGTGGCTCGTTTATATGTAACACACATAGGTGTAAAGGGACATGCTCTTTGTACAACTGGGAGTAGTGGAGGCGTTTTTCATCATAAGTAGGACAATCGAGAAGGATATGTAAGACTCTTAACGGTTCCTGGCAATCTTTACATCTAGGAGGGTGCTCCCCATGTAAGAGGTGTCCATGCGTGAGCCGCGTGTGTCCCATGTGCAGTCGACAAAGGACTACCTCATAAAAGCTGTCTTTGTGCCTAGCACTCTGCCACTCACTAAAAAAGGGCCTAATCATATGCAGTTTGTTTGGCACCTGTAGGCTCCATTCTGCCTGACACTGAGCTTTAACATGGTATTTGATTAGGGCACAATAATCTCTGTAGGAGATACTACTAATGTCTACAGCACGGTTGCCAGAAGTGCCCGCAGCACGATCTACCTCTTCATTCCCTGGGATTCCGACATGGCTCGGTACCCAGCAGAATAGAACACTACATCCTTTCCCGGTTGCGGCTACTACTTTGTTTTGTAAAAAAACAACGAGGGCATTCTTTGGGGTTTCAAGTCACGCCAGAGCCCGTAAAGCACTCAGCGAATCTGTATAAATAACTGACCGGGAGTTACTTGTTTGGATGATATAATCTACTGCAAGCAGATGGTCATGCATTTCAGCAGAGAAAACAGTAGCGGACGAATTCAGCCTACGAACACTTCTTACTGAAGCGCCAATCATGGCAGAGCCAACAAGTGATTCAGTTTTTGTGCCGTCTGTGTAGTAGCGGGATTGAGAATCATGTTCCTTGTGGAGTGAGTAAAATTCTTGTCGCATGACCTCTGTTGGGTTTTCCTTCTTATTAAGCTTCGTTAGTGAAAACTCACAACGCATGCAGTTGAAATCCCATGGCGCCACCGACCTTGCAACTGTAGCAACTGGGAGCTTACTGTCTATCCCAACAGACTCTGCCCAATTCCGGTTTCTCATCGCGAACGAAGGGATAATGCTAGGCTTCGTTTCGAATTTCTTCTGATATTTAGTGCCCTCCACAGCCTCCCGGGCTGGATGCTGAGCGATTGAACGTATCCTTAACGAATGCATAAATTCCAAGGAGAATCGCCGTCTGTCAAGGGACATCTCATTTCCCTCAGCATAGAGACTGAGCACCGGCGACGTTCTGAAGGCTCCAATAGCTAAACGAAGTCTCTGATGATGGATGGGGTCCAGTGGCTTAAGAGCTGATTGCCTAGCAGATCCGTATACAAAGCTACCGTAGTCCAGACGTGAGCGAATCACAGAGCGACAAATTTGTAAAAGACATTGACGATCAGAGCCCCATGTCTTGTGGGACAGAACTTTAAGGAGCTTCAGTGATTTCTGACATTTTTTCTTCAGATTCTTTATGTGAGATATGAAGGACAGTTGACGGTCGGAGATAAAGCCCAGAAACTTATGCTCTTTCTTTACCGAGATGGGAGTCTGGTGCATTCGTAAAGTAGGCTCTACGGAGATGCCCCTTCTCCGAAAGTAGCAGACACACACTGTCTTATCAGGAGAAAACCTAAAACCATTTTCGTCTGCCCACTGCAAGAGGTTGTTGATTGCAACTTGGTGTCTACGTTCACAAATGGAAAGATTGCATGATGAGACGGATATCTGGAGATCGTCTACATAAAGAGAATATTGCACTGGTGGAGGTATAGACCGGACTATTGAGTTCATCTTGACTATAAAGAGAGTAGCACTCAAGACACCGCCTTGCGGAACTCCAGTCTCCTGAACAAATTCCCTGGAGAGAGCAGTACCCAACTTCACAAAAAAGGTTCTCTCATATATATAGATCTTTATAATGGCAAGCAACCTCCCACGTACCCCTACTTCATACAAGTCACGAAGATTTACATAGCGCGATGCTGTGTCGTATGCCTACTCCAAGTCGAAAAACACTGATAAGCAGTTTTGTTTATTAACAAAAGCTTCACGAATTGCAGTTTTAAGGCGCAGCAAATGGTCAACTGTGGAATGGCAGGAACGGAACCCACATTGATTCTTACCTAAAATGTTCTGTTTTTCTAAAAAGTACATGAACCTTTTATTAATGATGCGTTCAAATGTCTTGGTTAGGTAACTGGTGAGGGCAATCGGGCGGTAGCTAGATGCGGAGGAAGCATCCTTCCCGGGTTTCAGAAGTGGTACGACTGTGGCTACCTTCCATGCCAGTGGGAATCTGCCCTCTTGCCAGACGCGATTGAACAGTTATAGAATGAGGAGTAGTGTAGAAGGATGAAGGTGCGTAAGCATCCAGTAGTGGATACCATCAGGTCCAGGAGCTGAAAGCTTAGTTGAGCGAAGGACCATTTCGAGTTCGTGCTGCGTGTGGGGTTGATTGTAAGCCTCACGAACAGCACGCTCGCTATTTGCATCTAAGAAATGCTGAGGAAGAGTTTTCGGAACTTGATACACGAACAAAATGCTGACCAAGGAGATTGGCCTGACCCTCTAGGCTCTCTGGACAGATCCCATTGTGGGAGAAAAGCGAAACCGTGAAAGCATGGTATCGCCTTTTGATCCGATGAACTTTATTCCAGACTTCTTTCAGTGTTGCAGTACTATTAATTGAAGAGGCGTACCCCTGGAAATTATTTCGCTTAGACTGGCGGGGAATGCATCTTGTCTGAGCTTTCATATGTTTAAACGCGAGGAGATTACTCTGCGTGGTGTAACGTCGAAAAATAGCCCACTCTCTGTTTTTTTTTTTTTTTTTTTTCTCCATTCAGAACACTCTTCATTCCACCACGGCTTGGGTCTCCGAGGTTGATGCGAGGAAGTCACAGGAATATCAAGACATGCTGCATAAAGAATAGACTTACTTAAAAGTTCTGTAACTTGGTCCACCGATATTTTATAGAATGACGTACATGCAAGCTGCGTTGCCTCGGTAATAACAGACCAATCTGCTTTCTCAAACTTCCAATGGGCAGTCTGCACCAGCACGCACTTTGGCGGAATGTTGTTTTTCAAGAAAGTCGGAAAGTGATCGCTTCCATGTGGGTTAGTGTCTGCGACCCATGTAAAGGAAGTAAAAATGGAAGCGCTACCGACGGAAAGATAAATACACGAGGATGATAATGAGGATGGGCTAAAATAGGTTGGTTCTCCCGTGTTAAAAAGGCAAAGTGAATGAGACGTTAAAATTGATTCTACCATTCTACCATGGGCGTCAACGTCGTCGCTACCCTATAGAGAGTTGTGGGCATTAAAATCTCCAAGTAAAAGAAAGGGCTCCGGGAGTTGGAGTAAAAGTTTATTAAAATCGATTAAGGTAAGAGCAAAAGAAGTAGGTATGTACAAGGAACACACAGTGACCACATTGTGAAGGAGGAGGCGCACTGCCACCGCCTCCGGTCCAGTGGCTAAGTCGATCTCACAGCAGGGAATGTGCTTTGGAACAATCACTGCAACCCTTCCTGCTGAAACAGATGCATCGTCTTTGTTGTTTCTAAAAATGGACTAACGCCTAAGATAATTCGTATGACTTGCATTGAGATGAGTTTCCTGCAGACAGAGAGCTTGTGGCTGATGTTCCTCCAAGAGGAACTCCACATTGTCCAAGTTCCTCAAAAGGCCGCTACAGTTTCACTGAATGATTGCAGTCATTCTTTATGTAAGTGCCCCTATTAAAGAACGGGCTAAGGAAAAACAAAGGAAAGGGATGGCGTAATCATTTTGGAGGAAGTACCGGTTTTTTCCCCTTCTGTTTTCGATTTGCTGTCTGGCAATCCATCTCATCTAGGTCACCTTCTGGAGCAGAAAGGGTGCCAACATCAGCTGTCACCTCTGCATCCAGAGCCTTCTTGACAAGCTTGCCAGGAGCCTGAGAGCAATCAGATGACTGTGAGGGAAACCCCCGGCCTGTGCCTTGCCCTGCTGAGGGGGCGGTCGACGTATTGGGCCGACACACTGCCCCGTTTGTGTCGTCCACTTCACGTGAAACGTGCTGCTTCCTCGGCGGAATCCTCCCCAGAGATGCAGAGCAAGGGGCTCGCTCCCCTCCCTGAGGGGACGGCGCAGGAGGAAGGGACGATGGAGTCGTCTCCATCGCCTCAGTGGCACCTGGGTCTTTGGTACCACAAGGTGTGTCAGCTGCTTTTGCAACTGAAAGTGAATGCCCAGGCAGAAAAATCTTCAGCCTGGGCGTAGGGGACTGCAGCGATTTTCCATGGTCTGGAAAAGAGTCCTGGGTTGCCACTGATGCCTTGGACGGTGCAGGTCCCCTGCTGGACACCGCCTCAGCAAAAGAGCCTCTCTGAAAAGCGGAGAGACGACGCTTCGCATCCTGGTAACTAATGCTATCCTTCACTTTGAGCGCAAGAATTTTCTTTTTTTTTTTGAAGTGGGCACAAGCTCTTAAGTACGCAGGGTGGTTACCATCACAGTTGGCACACCTGTAGTCTGCTCTGCAAGCATCAGCAGGATGGTCTTTGCCACTGCATCTGGAACAGGTTTCACGACCACGGTAAGTGCGCGAACCATGACCATAGCGCTGGCAACGGAAGCTGCGGAGAGTATTTGGAATGTACGGCCGCACTTTGCAATTGATGTAGCCTGCTTTCACTGAAGGTGTCAGCATACTTCTCTCGAAGGTTAGAATTATGTGCCTAGTGGGTCGTTCCTCGCCATCCCGTCGGATTTTTATTCGTTTTGCGGCGACAACACCTTAAGCCTGCAGGCCCTCGAAACTTTCTTCTTCGGAGCTGTCAGCCAGATCATCCTCCGATATTACAACGCGGATGGTGTTGAGTGTGCGGTGAGGAGAAACAGTCACCTTGATGTCATGGATAGTTTGGATAATCAGCAGAGCTGTGGCTTGAAATTTTTGGAATACCTCCACAAGGAGGTAACCTGAAAAGAGCTTCTTGGCTTCATATTTCGATCCTAGTGTGCTTTGAAGAATCTTAGCAACGATGAAAGGAGATACCTTGGACAGTGGTTTAGCAGTGTCCTCAGAATGCAGTACAAAAAACCTGTGAAGTAGTCGTTGGAGTTTGAATCGTCTTTGTTTAGGAACGTTGAAAGGGCTTCGGTGCGGACTCTTTTAGGAGACCGATCAGTTTGTTTTAGCTTAAAACCCATACAGATGGGAAGGAAATTCAGTGCCCGGGTGCACCGCCCACCACGGAGCCCAACAAGGGGGTAGGTAATGTGCCATAGCAAGATGGGCTTGGCTGACACAATTGCTCTACCAGTGCTGCCCGGGCACTATACCCTAGTGTGGTTGCAGGGACAGGACCTGTTTCCACTCAAAGTTGGCCCTTGCCGCCTAAGAAGGTGAAAAAAAAGGAAGAGAGTGTTGTAGAAAAGAAAAAGAGGTGGGTGGAAAAGTTAAAGAAGGAAGAAGAGGGTAGAAGAGGCGACTGACTGAATCATCCTGGTCGGGCCAAGCCAGGACACCCGACTACGAGAAGCAGGGGCCGAAGCGGTGTATTGCCTCGCCCGGGGGGCCCCGAAGGGTCCAAACATACCCCGGGCTCAGCTCAACCACCAGGGTCCCCTTTTCCCCGGACACGGGTTAAGCCACGCACAGCCAGACGTGGGTGTGTGCACCCACATGGCTCGGGGTTCGTAGTGACGCCACTCACCAAGCACCTACTAAAGTAGATTCGCCCCTGCGTGCGGGCATGATGGCCTACGTGGCTGGGGTCCGTGGTGACGGTACTCACCAAGCACCTAGCACCTAAGGTGCACGCGCGCCCGCGGGGCTCGGAGTCTTTAGAGGAGACACTCTCCAAACACCTGCCTTCACTGGTACCCTTTGCGGCGACAAGCCGTACCAGATGGAAGGGCTTTCGCCTCGGCGAACCGTGTGAGATAGTCGGTCTCGTCGATTATTCATCTCTTTCCTTTCGTCGATGGTGGGAAAGAACCAAGTAGATCAATTCCGATCTGCTGTATTGGTGCGGGGGGAAGCAATCGGCCGCATGGAGACCTGCCAGCTTCGTCGGCGGTTTCTGGCGTCGCTGGCACTCGTGGCACTATCGTGTGTAGGGATGAACGGTCTTCGGGAACTTGGGCCGGTAAAAAATTGCGGTGGCTTAGCTCAGCTATGCCAGGATATACGTAGCGTGAGCTTATGCGCAAAAAATGAGAGGCGCTATCAAGCGGCTCCGGTGCAGCGTCAGACTTGGCTACTGCGCAACGGAGGCGCACAGCTGGACACGCAGCGGCGCCAGTGCGTCTGCCGCGGCTATGACCTCACTCCTCTGAAATGCACAGACCGGCGAGGCGCGCGCGGTGGCGGCGGAGCGCGCGGCGGCGGCGGCTCCGGCGCGCCAGCTGTGCGCCGTGTGATGTCACTGAGGAAACTGAAACGTTTCATGGTGCGAACTTTTGCCCAAAACGAAAGGGGGACAGAAGATAACTGAGTGTCGTGGGCGTCGAAGTCGGCGTAACAGCAGGATCGAACGCTGCAGCGAGACTCACTCTGGCTTGCCACGTAAAGCACCGTTTGTAATCGCATGTGTTTCTGCAATATTCGTCCTAGAATATTTGGTGCGTAGAACATTCGTAAATCGATCAAAAAAGAAAATTCTCTAAGTTGCGGGAACGCCAAGTAGAAAGAATTAATAAACGAGCATTCCACTCTTTGGAATCGAACCCAGATTAGCCGCGCGACAGCCAAGCACTGCAGCCATTCGTCCACGTACGCGCTCGCTCAGCGGCGCGCGCCGCAATATATTCATTAAACAAAACAAAAATAAAATTTCCCTACTATTTTAAAATTTCGTTGCACACTTTATTTTTATAGGCTCCTTTTAGTCTGTGTTGGCTGTAGATTACCTTTTTAAGGGGATTAACCTAGGTAGCTTTATGTCATTCTTTGAACAGTTGAATATTCTTGCATAGAGTCAAACTGTAGGCAGACAGGTCTTGGACGCATAGAAGTCCGGAATGTGTAGGGGGAGACAGTTTTGATACAGGTTCTGTGTTACTGAAATGCCATATGAATGCAACTGGTCAACCTGCACACATATTTATAATTTTTTTATTGGTGCGTCCATGAGCCACGTGAAGGCCCTAATATTTATGGATATCAAGCAAGCTTGCGCAGCGATTGCACGAGTAATCGAGATTTCACTGCATTATATTGAGCTTAAAGTGACATATTCAACAGCAGTCAATTGGCCCGATAAAACCGAAAATTATAAGGTATGGTAAAAGCACCTCCTTTAGCACGTCATAAATCCATTCGGACACATCCCAGACGTGGCGGCGGACTCCATGTTTATGCATTCATGTGTACAAGTCATGTGCCCTTTTGGATAAAAATATGTTAAGCAGACTATGCGTAATATTACTGTTGTTATTACAAGTACTGAGAATCAACACAACGAGTGAGATATCAACGTACGTTACATAGGCTCCCTGTGCACGTGGTGCGCGTTTAAAAGGCCGGTCAAGCGGTTGTACTGTACTGGCTAAACTGGTCGTCTACAAGTGAGCGACGAGTCGCTTTTTGAGACAGGCTACCTTCAGTCCGTGTAAATATACACACAACACAAAATTCGCACATGGCTTGATTACTCGCAAAAAAACACTAACGACTGAGAAGAACAACACATACCGGTGTTGTGACGCTGGATGGCCGGTAACTAATTTGCTGAAGTTTGCATGTGTGTGAACAGAAGTACACGCTCCACGGCGATATTGATTGGTCCCCACGTCAGCACGGTGTAGGACGTGCACTACCGACAGAAGCGCAACACTGGGTGTTTCGCTGAGATTCACAATTGATTCGGTAACGCACGATACCAACACAAAACAAACAACGCTTTGTTTGCATAAAGTTGAATGTTAAAGCGTGGAGGATTCAGCAGGACGTAAGCGTCGCCGTCGCAGCCTTGCAGGCCCCGCGACTGTACTGTCGACGACGTGGTAGCACAATCTACCTTCAAGCTTCTTCAGCCATCGGCAAATACTCGTAAACATTCCTCATTCATGTCGCACACACACACACTCTAATATACATAATCGAGACTTGCGCCCGTTACAAAAAGCCCCAAATTACTAAAATGAGACAAAGCTTATCAATTTCACTCCGAAAGAAACAATTGACGCACTCGTTCCGGTTTTCGACGAAACAACAGGGAAGCCAAACGGAAATGCGCTGTCATCTCCGGTTAGGGCGGCGCGTTCGGTTTACCCGTCTTCGCCCTCATTTTCATAGAAAAATTGCGTAATTCGAGCCTCTAACCAAGCGCACGCGCTGTCGTCCCCTCAGTTTCTTTCTAGGGGTAGGGAAACATTTGTCGGAAGTAGCCTTCCCGGTGGAACAAAAACGTGTCCAACGTGATCCGAAAAGAAAGTTCAAAAACGCCGATGGAGCTGGTGAATCACGTTGATAGTCCGAAGGCATTGGCTTCCTAAATAGAAATCAAAAGGGATCACTCGACCGACAATGTCGAAGATGACAAAATTTGTCTCTGGCCAGGCCAGACACTAAAGACACATGGTGACCGCCACGCCACGGAAAAATATTATACTATGCAAATACAAAAACAAGGCATTAAAAACTTCTCTTTACATTCCTCAACATCTGGGAACGATAAAAATCTGTCTTTGGGAAAAAAAAAAAAGTCAGCTGCAACTCAAACTATAATCAAAGTGAAAGTGAAAAATGTTGCACTGTTTTCGACTTTCTAACGCCATAAATACTTAACGAAAATACGAAGGGAAATACGAAATAAAATAAAAGAAATGAAGTCTACAAGTACCGCAGTCATTATAAAGACGGGCGACGAAGAAAAAACTAATTGTTAAAACTTCGGGAGGAGACGTCCGAGAACAGGACGATGCCGAAAAATCGAGCACGGCTAAATAAATCGAGCGACTGCAAAATAAAAGCTGCGATCTTGAGTATCAATCGAGGAAACCAAACGTCGAGGTTCACGGCATATAGTGTATAGTAACCCGGTGGTTACTATGCATAGATTACCCGCGAAACCTGATAATGTGCCGCACATTATGATCCGATTCGCTAGACAAACCGCGAAAGAACAGTGGCTGCAAAACAAAAAAGCTGTGCGGAACCGAATCCGATGTGTTTATCCTTAAAAATATTACTTAGAAAAACAGGGCACTTCTCTGGCCACCGAAAAGGTAGGCTAAAAGGGCTGGTTTTCGGTACGTATGGCGTAACAATAGGAGTATCGTAGTGCAAAGGTGACCGAGTGATTCTAGTAAGGAGCGAGGAAGACCCGTCGAGTCTTAGTAGGTACACCGCTTGTACTTTCCTTCTTTGTTTTATAAAATAATTTCCTTCACGACGAACAACGTCCTGTTGCTGCCTAATGAACTAATAAGGAATCCCAAGAAAGGAAGCGGTTTCTATTTAACTTGTTTTCATTTAAATGCGCTGTCAGCGATAAATACAAAAACTGACCCTAAACTTTTTGTAGCGTGAGCTACACTGGCCGAGATTGAGCAGTTTCGCGTGGCTCCTGGAGAGCCGCGCTGCGCATGCGCGAAGAGCAGTGACGTCACACGGCGCACAGCTGGCGAAAAAAAATTTAAATTTGGGGGTTTTACGTGCCAAACCAACGACGGGCATCTGGCACGCCCCAGCGGAGGACTGAGGATTAATTTGGACCACCTGGGGATCTTTTGACGTGCAACCAAAAGCTCGGTTACACGGCGCCTCCTCCGCAATAAGCCTCCGTCAGATTGCGGGCACCTCGGCCGGGATTCGAACCCGCCACATCGGGATCCGTAGGCCAGAGATCTCGCCTCGGAGCCACCGAGGCGGCGGCTCAGCTGGCGCGCCGCAGCCGCCGCCGCCGCGCGCTTCGCAGCCGCCGCGCGCGCCTCGGCGGTCTGCGCATTCCAGAAGAGTGCCGTCATAGCCGCGGCAGACGCACTGGAGCCGCCGCGTGCCCAGCTGTGCACCTCCGTTGCCAAGTCGGACGCTGCACCGGAGCCGCTTGATAGCGCCTCTCATTTTGTGCGCATGCGCAGAGGTATCATTTGGGGTATACATATAGCGGGGCGTTTGCCAGTGTGGTATAACCATGGAGAAGGAGAGTGAAATTGCTGCTCAGCGGCGCAGAAGAGCAGAGAAGCTTAACTCATCGGATCCCGAAGTAGCCACATAATGCGTATACCGTGTGTGTGTCATTGAAGCAGCAGTAAGCATGATAATCAAGGTAATCCTAGACAACCAAGAAAGCTAAGAATAACCAGCTGAACCTAAGCTCACGCTACGTATATCCTGGCATAGCCAAGCTAAGTCACTGCATTTTTTTTATCCGTTTGGCGTTCTTTTTCCGTGTTGCTATGTTTACCGTATTATGGTACACTGATAATTCTGATCTATTTCGTTTACCATCCAATGACACTTACTTTTTACATTGTACTTCAAAGCACGGCGGATTAATCGCTCTCTTGATAAAAGAAGGCATAAACTGGGATCTTCTGAATGCCTATACTTTTATCGCGGAAGATGCTGAAATATTGTGTTATAAAAAAAAAAAAATTTCGGTGTTCACCGCCCACCAGAAGGTAATATTTCAGCATTTTTCAAATTTTCTAATCGTTTTCTACCTTCGTAAACGAAGGTCACTATAATGTAATTTGGGGTGGTGACTTTAACCAGTCCACAAAACGTGGCTTTGAAATGAAGATTTTTAAAATTATTTGACACTGTGTGTAAATACATAATGACCGCTGGCTGCGTCCATCGCACACCATGTTTTGTGGACTGGGTAAGCCCCACAAAAAACGAGTTGTCCCCGAGTCAACGCGAAGGCACAGTGAATCAAGAACACCTGCTCTATGAAGCACGCCAAGCCGTTTGTGCCATGTGCAATGGGCGTTGTGTGCAGCAATCCTTTCTCGTGTGGCCGCACCCATGTTGGGCAGACCGGACGCTGCTTGAACGATAGGCTCCGCGTGCACAGGTTCTTTCTAGGAGTCACAGTAGGAGGGCACCTTTCAGTTCAAAAATAAAAAGTGCCTGTGCTAACCGTCTTTCAATACAACCACGATTTTGGGAAGGCACAAAGAAAAAGTGACACGTGGGGGTTCTTCAGGCATTCTATATCCACAGCGGCGGAAAAGCTGCATTAGCTAAGCGTCAATGTCTTTGTCTAGTGAGGAGCTAGAATTCCTAAAACTGACAATGAAGGTCCAGCGCATGCAGTAAAGCGCAAATATCATCGATAGAAGATGTGCGTGTGAACGTGTGGAAAAATGTGCGCAGTATTTCGTCTTCTCTATCAGTAAAAATAAAATATTTGCGAGTCGGTGTTCTGTCCTGTCCGGTTTGTCTCTTCCATTTATACCTCTTTGCGCCGTTTCATCTCATCATGTTTAACAACTCTCGCAAATCAAACCAGTGTTAAAATGAAAACGTTGGACTCAGGCCTGTTTTCTCCACATAGGAGACTATAGATCTCAGCAGTTGGAGTCGGCTTTCCGACTCTCCCATAGGTTTTACTAATGCTTGTAGTTATTCTGTAGGTCCTACTCAAACGAAGACAAATGGTCAAAAACCGCCGCTACGGTCGCACACTCTGAGAGAGTGCATTTTTGTTTGGCCACACTGCTCTCACTGAGCCACCCCAAATTCGCAATTTCTACTACTTTATAAACAATTCATCGTAAACCGACACTTTTACCAATTTAATTAATCACTGTATGCAAGTACCAGTTAGTATTTTTTTTAATGATAATTTTTTTTTAACTTGCACGAAAAAAGGTTGTTTTTGCTATCGAAAATCGGCCACACAGCTGAGTGTACGGGTGTGCAGTGCCTCTGCATCATAACGCTACTCGCAGCGATGGAATTGGACGGCTGTATAGATAATTGCTCTAGGCAAAAAGACGAATAAAAAAATTATATTATTTTGGAGAATGTTGCAGGATCGAAAGTTTCATCACTTGACTGGTTGTGCAGTGCTGAAGAGGCTCAGAGTAAATAGATACTGTGACAGTGCGACGACGCGATCTCGCCGCCATCTGTTGGTGGCTCGTGCGAAGTGGGCTCGAAGTTCCGATACCAATTCCTGGTTGCTAGACTCCCAGCGGCGCTGTCTAGATTGGCGGCTTTTAGTCCCCTAGTCGACGCTTGGCTGCGCGTGTACCGCGTACATCGCTCGTCCATGGCGTTGCCAAGACGTTTCGTGACCAGTAGCGTATTGAAGGACTGGTTCAGTTCTTCACATAAGAGAGCGATGCACTTAGACGTTTTCTCAAACCTTGGAATTACGGCATGAACAGAGGCCTCCAACACCGAGAAGCAAACGCGTTGACCTAGTTCTGAGCCATTATGAGCGGTGGATAAAAATACCGCATAAGAAACGGCCCGTCATGCCAAATCGATCCTCAAGCGCACGGAAGACCGCCATTTGATATGATGTACTCGGTACGCGACAAAGCACCAGCACAAAAAAAAAAAAAAATCACCGACTGTTGAGTGCCAGCAACCGTCACGCGTGTGCTTTCGATCAGCTCAGAACGTGTGCCCTCAACAGCCAGGCTTTCATCGGAATACGAGAAATATCGGAGCTACTCCGGTCACCGAAAGTGAAGCCGTCGATGGAGTCACGAATTTTCGTCTCCTTGGCGTGTTGCGCAAATGTACCGTGTTTTTACGACCGCAAGCATTCGCACTTTCTTCACATCGTAATATAATTCCAAATACAGGGTAAAGGACTAACAGTAGTATAAAGTTGCAGGTTGTACACTAGTAATAGAAGCCAATACAGTACACCTCTAAGCAGAGGGCAGAGCCTTATATACGTATAACGTTAGTTGATGTTCACTGGACAACACCGATTAATGAGAAACAATGATCCTCATCAAACGATGTCAAGATTAGTTTTACCAGCCCTATATATATATATATATATATATATATATATTATATACAAATATTTCATAGAATGACATATATATATATATATATATATATATATATATATATATATATATATATATATATATATATATATATATATATGTGTCATTCTATGAACAATTTGTATATATTTGCATTGCGTATCGCATCTGCAAAAGGGAGAGGGGGGCAGACGCTTGAGGCCTCACATGGCCTCCGCCTTCCACTCTCTCAGTAGAGGAGAGCAAGCTAAGTGTATCGAAAATACTGTCAAAACCAAGAAAGAAACAATAAAAAACACAACTCCAGAATAAGTCTTAAATTCCTAATGTCATTTGATATTGACACATAAAAATACAATAAATACAAATTTGATTATTTCAAGTTAACCTAACTATCAAGACACAAAGTAACATACCTTATACACTATTTTTTTTTCATTTTGTGCATACACAAGCGAGACAATAAATAATATTAATAATTAATATACTAGCCATGCCAAAAGAATGTACACAATGAGGCTATGCTATGCATGACAAAAATAAGATAACCAAATGAAATGCATCTAGTATACCAAATTTAATTAAAACAAGTAATCACCTTACAAAGATGAAAACAACACTCCACAGCACAGCAGGGATCGTCTGCAATCTTTTTTAACTCCAAAATTGGAGCGCCACAATCAACACCAACAAATGGTTACTTTATAATTTTCGTAACTAAATAGGGTAAAGTTTGACTCCGTAGTTTTTTCGTACGCAAAGTAAAATCAATGCAGCTCACAAAAAAAAAAAAAAGGATGACGAAGTAGAACGGTGTACAGAAAGAAGACAATCAATGACTCTCAACTGAAATTTTAATGAAACAACCAAAATTGAACTACAGGACATCAAACAACTCTTCTACGGCCAATCTTCACGTGTACAAACGTACAAACGACTAAACTTCCTTCTATGCAGGTCGACCAAAGTTTGGTTAATGTAATGATCGATCCCTTCTCTTTTGATTGTGCACGCCTCTAAATTTTTTCTCGTCTCCTGGTCTCCTCCCCTTCCGACAATCGTGACGTGATGGAAGTCGGGTGGCATGCGATCGGACGCTTTCAAAAACAATTATAAATATTCCCAACGTTAACATTTATTTCCTATGGTTCCCAAAATTATTCATTTCATGTTCAACAATGGAAGTGCGGTACATGACCCTATTTTTAAGATACCAACTGATAATCTGATAATTGAAGTTTGTATTTTCCAAAACTGGTTTAGCCGAACGTGTATAGGATTTCCAGACCTTTCAAAAATGTCAAATGAATGACACTGATTTATAATTCGATGAATTATTTTTATCCCGGATTTATAATATATGGCACCCTTTTTCTGGCTGCATCTTTTTTTAGAAAGCAGCCTAGCGATAGAGCGAGATTCAATAAATGAGATAGCAGAGGTGCGATTCATGTAATCACGTATTTAAGAGGTTTTATTCGAATCTCCTTAATATCTCGACTTTTACTATTACTAAGGTTATACGATATAGAAATGACTTTTTCAACATCTCTAGGACAAACAAATACAGTCACTGACATAAAGCCAGACGTGCAAGAGTGCTCCACGAACTCTACTTTGGCTATTATATATTAAGCTAAAACAATAATTGAATATGTTGGCCAGTTCTCTTCCATTAATTTTCTATCTATTTATTTGGAGTCCATCAATGACATCAGCCGCAGACTTTTCACCTAAAATTAAGTTTAGTTTCTGTCAAAAAATGTCAGTAGGGTGATTTTAGATAAGATCGACCAAAGGGTGGCTGGTCGACATTTTTAAATCAACTGATATTTTTATATGCTATTTTCTAGTGTCTGGTATAAACGAATCGAAACTTTGTTTTGACCAGAAAAAAATATTTGGGGACAGGAAAAATCGTAAGGCATGAAGAGGTGGACAGTTGCATTAACGCGTACTGATAGAGGGGGCACGTTTGAAAGTGAATAACTAAAAGGATATTCTTAAAAGAATTCTACAAATTTTTAAAATCAAACTATGGGTGCAGTTTGCTGGTAATATAAAGTAATAATATTTATTCTAATTTTATTTATTTTTCTAAAAATTGCCAAACATGCTTGCTCGAACTGGCAAATGGCAAATTTTGGAGACCTGTCTGTCATGAAATAATTTAATAATTTTCATATAATTTGCAAGTAGCACTCTCCTTATATATGAATAATCTTTAAAAAATAAATAAGGTATCTGATCGAGTGATACGATAGTTGCTGATTTATTTAGGCCAACAGGGGCCACAACGGCTGGACCGACGAGCAGCGTCTGCAAAACGTGTATTCCTCGCCCGAGGGGACTGCCAGGTACTGGTACGAAAATCACGAGTCTTCTTCGACAACGTGGGATGTTTTCAAGAGCCAGCTGAAGGCGACATTTGTCAACCAACACCACCGAGAGACAGCCGAAAACCTACTTCGAACTAGAACCCAAGGCCCCAACGAGAGCATCACCGGCTTTCGTCGAGGATGTTCTACACCTGGTCGCACTCGCAGACCGTCCAGTCACCGCCGAAACGAAACTGCAGATCGTGATGCGAGGTATAAGGGATTACATTTTCGGAGGCCTCGTCCGCAACCCGCCGACCACCGTCGAAGCTTCGTCGCGGAGGCAACCAACATCAAGCAGCGCCCTCCAAGCGCGTTCTTCCCACTACCAACGACCTCCAGGCGTCACTGCATCCACTCTGTTTAGCTGCGAAACTTCCCCTGCAACCCCGGACATCAAAAACGTATCCGGGACGTCGTCCGGGAGGAAATCAGCAGGCTACTGCCACCCTCGCATCGTCCAGCGACACTTTCCATCGCCGAGGTTGTGCGCGAGGAAGTCAAACGGGCAGTCCTAACCTGAAAATCCTATCAACGTGACGACGCCAGAAGAACCGAAGTTGAGCGACGTCGCCATGGCCCGACGACTATCGCAAGCTCCACGCCAGGCCCCGGCGCCACCCCGAAGAGACGCCCAAATGACGCGGCATCCTCAGCGTCAGGAGGAACAAGCCCAGTACGTCCTTCCGGAGTGACCCTCGCCTAGGAAGCCCGACGTGTGGCAAACGGCCGACCGACGCCCGCTTTGCTACCACTGCGGGGAAGCCGACCACATCTACCGTGGCTGCCACTACCGTCGACTTGGGATTCGGGGTTTCCACTCGAATGACCAACGCTGAGGTACGGCGAATACCCTGGCGTTATCGAGGAGTACCTCTGACGCTCGACCTCCTCAGTGCCGTCTCTCCGCCGTGAATCTCGCTCACCATTGCCACGACGTTCAGCGTCTACAGCGCCACGACCCCGCCGAGAGAGCTTGTCTCCCCTGCGTCGCCGAGAAACCTAAGTGCGGCAACGCCTGGAGGTGGCGCTGCCTAAGAAGACCAAAGTGAAGAGCCTCTAAGAACTCCGGAGTACTCCCACTCTTTCGACGTCACGTATCGCAACGACGGTCCTGCAGCGGTGCCCGACAAACTAAACGTTGTTATAAACAGCCACGTCGCATCAGCACTCGTGGACACCGAAGCAGACCACTCTGTCTTGAGTGGGAGGCTCTCTCGCCGCCTTCGAAAATTGAAGACGCCGTGGGATGGGCCGCAGGTACGAACCGCTGGAGGACACCTTATCACGCCGGTCGGAAGGTGCACTGCTCGCATCGAAATTCACGGCGAGACGTGACCCGTGAACTTCGTCGTTCTACAAGAGTGTGCGAGGGACGTTATCTTCGGTATGGACTTCTTGTGCGAATACGCCACAGTCATCGACCTGGGAGCGAACAGATCGACGCTAAAAAAACCTGCCCTACCGCCGGAGAAAGCCAGAGCGACGTCACCCGCGGTCCGAGTTCGCGCGGAATCATGTAAACCTGTCGCCATAATTGTCTGTTTTTGTACCCGTCGGGACCGATGAAGCTTCCTGTGTCGATGCTCGCTTGTGAGCAGCGTCCAGTTGCTTCTAGCAAGAACAATCGGTGTCGCAAGAGGGGTAACGAGTCTTCAGGAACGGGCGTACCATGGTACCTCGCTACAAACTATCGGCAAGAGCCGCAACACCTTACGAGAGGTACCACCGTGGGCCACATCAAGGAACACCAGAACTCCGCCGAAATCGCCGCGATTACTGAAGAGTCTCCTCCACCTGAGCAAGAGACTACGTCGCCAGCGCAGCTCGACATCGACCCTAAGCTTCCGGGCCCGAAACGACCGCCGCTGATTGACCTCCTCGCCGAATAAACCCACTGCTTTGCGACATCGTCGAAGATACCCAAAACCGCCGTTGTGTAGCACCGCATCATTACCGAGGACGACGCGCGCCCTGTGTGTCGATCGCCGTACAGATTCTCCGTAAAAGAAAGGGAGGTAATCCAGGCAACAAGTTCAAGAGATGCTGAACGACGATATAATCCAACCTTCGAGCAGTCCATGGGCCTCTCCAGTCGTACTGGTTAAGAAGAAGGGCGGAACGCTTAGGTTCTGCGTGGACTACCGACAGCTGAACGCAGTGAAGAAGAAAGACGTCTATCCACTCCCCCGCATCGACAACACGTTAGACCGGCTGCGCCACTCTCGATACTTCTCATCGATGGACCTGAAGAGCGGCTACTGGCAGATTGAAGTCGACGAACGGGACCGAGAGGAGACATCTTTCGTCACGCCGGATGGGCTGTACGAGTTCAAGGTGATGCCTTTCGGACTATGCACGGCGCCAGCAACTTTCCAACGTGTTATAGACACCGTACTGGCAGCACTGAAGTGGCAAAGCAGCCTCGTCTACCTCGATGACGTCGTAGTGTTTTCCGGTGACTTCGACCAGCACTTGCCACAACTTCGATCTGTTCTCCAAGCCACACGGACCGCCGGACTCACCCTCAAACCGTCAAAGTGTCGGTTCGCCTATGACGAACTGAAGTTTCTACGTCACGTGGTTAGTAACGAAGGCGTTCGCCCAGACCCAGAGAGGACTAGCACCGTCGTAGCATTACCACCGCCAACAGACAAGAAAGCAGTGCGAAGAACCCTTGGACTATGTGCATACTATCGGCTTTTCGTTCGGGACTTTGCCAGGATTTGAGCACCGCTCACAAACCTCACGAAGGACGCCGAGAAGTTCAAATGGGCCGAGGAGAAGCAGCGGGCAATCGACGAGCTGAAGCGACGATTCCAGACTCCTCCGGTTCTTGGACACTTCGACCAGGATGCGGAAACTGAGATTCACAAGGACGCTAGAAACGAAGGACTTGGAGCGGTACTGGTTTAAGTGCAAGAAGGCACCGAGCGAGTCATCGCCTGCGCAAGTCGGACACTATCCAAGGCGGAGAGAAATTACTCCACAACTGAAAAAAGTGTCAATCGGTCGTCTGGGCAATCACGAAGTTTCGCCCGTAGTTGGGGAAAAAAGGCCAGAGGCGCTGCACCCGCCTAAACGAACACAAAAAGGACTTGGCGAAGGCCACGCATGCTACAAGAGCGAAGACGGAACTCGTAGACCACTCTTGGAATACGGGTCACAGTTTCGACTTTGAGAATGCGTCCACTATGGCGCGTGAACAAAGGTGGTGTCCAGGCAGGTTCGTGGAATCATGGTTCATCCGAAGTGACTCATCGGCTTACAACTCCAACTGCGGCCCCCTCCCCGATGTGTACGCGGACTTGCTTAAATAAGACTGTTGAAGTTTTTTCGCTCATTCCTGCTTGAAGGTTTCACTGATGATGTTTCCTGCCTGGGAAACGAAACGTTTGATTAAATTGTTTATCTTGTTATGTAATGTCGGAGCAGTTTCTTTGATCACTTGTATTAGAGCCCGTTCCGCGTAGTTACGAATCACCACTTGCTCACCTGGCTTGCGAACCTCAAGGACCCTTCAGGATGCCTAGCTCGATGGAGTCTCCGACTACAGAAGTTCAACATGACCGTGGTCTATAAGTCAGGCTGCAAGCACACCGACGCCGACTGCCTGTCCAGAGCCCCAGTCGAGACACCTCCCGGCAGCAGCGACGGCGATGACGACGAGTGCTTCCGTATCGCACGACGTCACCGAGACGATGCTGAGCTGCGCGCCCTAATAGACCACATGCAAGGGCGCTGGAATACCATGCCATGTGTTTTCTCACAAGCCCTGCCGACCTTCGCCATTCGACAAGGTGTACGCTATAAAGAGAACTTCGGAGACAACAACTTGTCGTGGCTGCTGGTAATCCCGACCGACCTTTGAGAGGAGATCTTTCAAGCCTGCCGCGACGACCCGACGTCCGAACACCTTGGTTACAGTCGGACACTGGCCCGTATTCGTGAAAAGTATTACTGGCCCAAGCTCCCCAAAACCGTCCACCTATACACTCGATCACGCCGCTAGTGCCAGCGACGCAAGAAACCTCCGGCGAGGCCGGCCGGTCTCCTGCAGTCAATTCCTCCGCCTACTGCACCCTTCGAGCAGATCGTACGTCACATTGGTGACTCCCTTTCAACTGGTGCATAATCGCAAGGTAACGACAATGCTGGACGTGATGTTAACCACGAACCGTCTGTCGACGTAAGCGACGACGCCCAGGTGGTTGCCCAAGGGGCAGAAGTCCGTCGGCTCGCCAGACTTCGGATTAAAGCCCAACAACGTGTCGACACTGGCCGCTACAACCTTCGTCGTCGAGACGTCCACTTCCAGCCCGGTGACAGGGTGTGGGTGTGGATACCAATTCGCCGCCGTGGTCTCAGCGAGAAACTCTTGAAGCGCTACTTTGTACCCTACAAAGCGCTTCGTCGTTTCCGGTATCTTAACTACGAGGTGATGCCCGACGGAACCCGGACTTCATCACTAGAGGGCGGATGTTTAGGCAAATGGTTATTTTGCTCCTTTGGTCCCTATCGTGCCTCTTCTATATATCAGCACGAATCATCGGTTAAGAAGTGTTTTAAGAGTGGTTTTATAGTGCCTACAAATGCGTATTTCGGCGTTTGCGCCTAAATTACCGTTCCCCGCCTATTAATGCCTATTTTTTACTTTTTTTGCTTCGCTACCCCGAAATGACTTGTTCTGTAGTTTAAATTTCAAGCGAACTGTTTTTCATCTTGCTACGACGCATGGCAACAGGCTGCTTCAATTTCTGTCCCGAGATCCACTCTTAACCTAACCTTTCCTCGTATTTTGTCACTATCCTCTTACACCTACATTAACGACACATTGCCCAGTAGTGCTTCATCCTACAAATATCTTGGTCTTCATATAACAAGCGATTTAGCATGGGTCACTCATATTAATCACATAATTGGTAAGGCAAATAACACACTGGGTTTTCTACGAAAAAACTTAGGACTCGCCCCCCCCCCCCCCCCTCCCTAAAGTGAAACAGATCGCGTACCTAAATTCTGTCCACCCAAAGCTAGAGTACGCGACATTCGTGCGGTCCCCATGGCAAAACTACCCTAAACGAGAACTAGAAAGTGTGCAAAACAGAGTTTTGAGATTTATTCATTCTGATTATTATTTTCACCTTAGTGTTTCTGGTTTGCGAGAGCGAGCGAATCTTCCTGAGCTCGCATTAAGGCAGAAGATATCTCGATTAACTCGGTTTTACAAGATCTACTACCTTTACCCTACGCTTAGAAATATTCTACTCCCACGTCCCATTTCGTTTTTCCCAAGGCTAGATAACAGCTGTAAAATGGATCCTATATTTTTCCCCACCACCTCCTACGCCAATTCTTTTCTCCCTTTGACAATATTAGAATAGAATGCTTTACCTGATAACATAGTTACAACTAACAATGTGGACGTATAAAAAAGCTGCTAGGTGAATATCTAGATACCTGTGCAAACGATGCTGAGTCTTAGCGTGTTAATAATGTGCCCTTCATTATTTTTTATTTTTTTATTTTTTGTATTTATTTGTATTTTTGTTATTGCTGCTCACGGGTTTGTATTACTATGTTCCATATTGTAATGTTTAGTTTCCCATTCCTTGTGTCGCTGCTCACGAGTTTGTATTGTAGTTTTTATATTGAAACTTTTAGTTTCCTATCCCTTGAGCAATGCCCTGTAATGGGGCCTTCAAATTATTATGAAATAAAAAATAAATATAAACATCAGTGTTTTTTTTTTTCTTTACGCCTGTCAGTCAAGGCCCAAACGGCGCCTTCCTTCTAGTAGAAGGCCCTTCTCACCCTTCCCCTCGCATCGTCCCAGGGGTTTCCCCAGGAATTGAAATCAGGGGGGGTGTCTAAATTTTTTTGGGGGGGTTAAAGGGGGGGGGGGGGCATTGCGAATATAGGAGTCGTTGTGAATTAAGGGGGTGCCTTCGGAAAAACACGAGGGGGGTCTAAACCCCCCCTAGGGGGGGTCTGGGGAAATCCCTGCATCGTCCTTCTTTCTATTTCTTGCCGCGCCTTTGCCGCACCTTTGCGGGTTTGTTGTCTTAACATGTCTGGTTAGTGTGGAACCCGGGAGCTGCCTGGAGGTTGGAAATCTGAATCTGGATGCTGCTGTACTCCGTTTCACCCTAATGAACCTTAAGGGATGCTGGGAGCGTCCCAGCCAGTCCAGCGCTGGGAGAGTGGCATGTGACCTGGAATCAGACTTGTACGTAGTTCAACTACTCTACTCAAGTTACTGTAGTTTAAATACTTTTCTGACTAGTTTGGTAACTTTCAATTACAATTTTATTTTGGTAATTAGTAGTTTACTTTAATTACTTTTTTGAGTAGCTTCTACTGAAGTTACAAATTACTTCTGAATTTTAGTGGTTGTTTTGCTTATCAACAAACATTCCCGGACAAAGGTGATAAGATGTTAGAAGATCTGCTGATATTTGCAAAGAGGAGGAAGCATGTGGCGTAGGAAAAGGGAGGAGGGGGGAGAAAATTGTTTGCAGGGTCTTAAACTACCGAAACGTTTCACAAGCCCCCCTCCCCCCATACACACACACACACACTGCAACAACACTGCTACGAGGCGGGGGGCGAAAAGACACGACGCAAGGCAGGCCAAGTAACCACAGGATTCGTGCCGAAGACTGTCGTTTCTTTGTGTCCCGAAGCTCAAGAAGACTCGACCCTTTTGAAGAAAGGGCTGGTCCCCGCTTCTCCCCAACGTAGAAACTCTCGCCCACTACAAAAGTTTGCGCTGTACTCGAAGAATCGCGTGATAAAGGGCAACGCAAAGATTACTTTTTTACGTTGCCTATCCTCCAGAAACTCAGAATATAGAGATCTTCAACGATTCATAGATCGTTCGAGAAACCTGTAGTAACTCCCCCACCGTTATTATATAAAAAATAATAAACAAGCAGTGTTGAGAAGTGATCTATGTACATGGTACTTAAAGTACTACTGTTTAGAAAAATTGTACTTTACTTGAAGTACATTTTCTGAGCATGTACTTAAATTTTTCGAGGAAAGTAAAACTCCCAACTTCAATGTACATTCCTCAAATTTGAGAAACAAAATGGCGGTATCGTCGTGTGAAAACGCGCTCTTTTGAGACGTCATCTGGTCATTTGTCTGAGTGAAGCAATGGCGGCTGTAAGACCGATGGAAATAAGTGCCTTTAAGTTGATTGTGTCAATTATAGCTCGTCAGAGAGAGTAAAACAACCACTCTGCGGCGACTTGACCTAATACAATATTTGCTGGCACTTCTGTAAAAAATTGATGCGCCTCCGATTATCCCTGGAGCAATGCATACCAGTTCAAAAACACAGTATAGGGAATGAAAGGGCATCATGAAAGATTGTGTTAAGAGTGCTTGTACTTTACCGTGAAATATATTGTATTTATATACGTTACTTCAAGTACATTGCACCCGGTGTACTTACTACTTTACTCGAAGTACATAACCTCTGATTTCCTTTGTACTTTACTTCAAGTCCTTTTTAGATGTATTTCATGAACACTGTAAACAAGCAAACATTGTCTAAATTCGCAGTACATCATTGACTAAACAAACAAGAAATTACAAAATAAATAGGCACGCAGAAGAGAACGAGCATTTCTGTGGAAACAACAAGCCAATTCATACTTGGCTAGCACAGTTTCGCTAACGGATCAAAACCTCTGTACTTTCTTTTTACAATAAAAAAACGTATACTATTAACATCAAAGTAACTTCAAAAGTAATTCGCTACTTTTTACGGTAATTAGTAATATTGTCAATTGCTTTCTATTTGGGTAATTTCTACTCTACTCAAATTACTTTTGACGTCAATACTTAGTAGCTTAACTTAATTACATTTTTGAGTAACTTGTACATGTCTGCCTAGAGTCTCCACCTGTCGCTCCGCCCAACTGGAGTAGCACTGGATTGGCTGGGATGGCTCGTCCAATTCGCTGCGGTTCATTGCAAAATCGGGAAACGGAGCGTAATGCCCACCGAAAAACTTTTTTTTTTCTAGTGAACGAGCACGTGTGTCTGTGCGCGTGTGTATGTGCGTGTGTATGTGCTTGTGTGGATGTGCGTGTGCGTGCGTGCCAGCCTACATGCGAGGTGAAGGAAATAGGAAGCCGTGGTTCACTCCTTTCGTGTGCGCGTCGGTCTGTAACGTTATTGTGTCCGGTGGTCTGTGGTTTGCTGCTCTTTGCTTTCGCTGCCTGAAGCTTCTCAAAAATGCAAAAAAAGAAGGTCCCAAAGAGCTTGCTTGTACAGCAGGCCCCACTGCTGTACAAGTTCGTTCAAAGCTTCAGTCCGTCTTGAGCAAACATAGTGGGTTTTCTGTACACAAAGAAGTCTCGAAGGTTCTCACCGGTGAACACTCCAGGTAACGAGAGGGTGTGGAAGTATTGAATATTACTAAGTACAAGTACGCCCCACTCATATCATTGACGTGGAACGCTCTTTTTCAGCGAACAAACTGGTTCTAAGCGACAAGAGGCAGAAGTTTGAACCCAAGAATCTTGAAATGGTGCTTGTTTGCTATTGTTTTCAAACTTTTTTCCCATTGTTTCTAGTTGGACTATGTACAGCATGGGACAGCTTAGTACCGGTGTGGCCTTGAGTTGACTTTTTTTTTCTCGAATGTTGGACAAATTCAATTGTAATTCCTAGTTTACCACTTTATTCTCTATTTCCTTGAATGGCCGAGGCCTTAAATGCTTTCAAAAGCACCCTGTAGATAAAAAGTGATTGTGCCTATAAATGCCTATTACGAAGCTTTGAGTGCCTTTTATAGGCGCCTAAAAGTGACTTTTTAGTGCCTAAACATCCGGCCTCTGTTCATCACGCCGCCCTCCACGACCAGACGTCGTCCACGGCATGCACCTCAAGACGTACTACGATCGATAAGACTGTGAATTGTGTTTTGTAATACCATCGATAGGATTGTGTTGCACAAGACTACGTAGTTTGCCATCATTTTTGTTTGTTTTGCTGTTGTTTCCCCGGCACCTCGAATCGAGACGATGCTCTTTTAAAGGTGGGAGTAATGCCACGCGCGTCGGCGAGCGAGCGAGCGTTGCCGAGTGATTCCACTTCCGGCCACCGCAGTGAACGAACGTGGGATGTCTGGCTCCCGCAGAGCAGCTTCGGCGGCCCAGCGCTAAGCGAAGAAAAAGGGTTTGCACAACGCAACGAGATTAAGAAAATCTGCTATAAGAACAACGTCACGCGGGATAAGAAAGCAGTTGAGCGAGCTTTTGTCGAACGCCATCGGAATCTCCTTGAGCGATTAGCACCGATAGACGAAGGTTTCGAGTTTGAATTATTGTCACTGACGTCGCAGCTGGAAAAGAACGCATGTAACCGATTAAAAGAGCCAATCAGCGTTTGGGAATTGGAAAAGGCCATTGACGAGCTAAGTAGTGGCAAGACGAATGGGCCAGACGGCCTGGGTGCCGACTTTAACACATCATTTAAAAGTCAGTCAGCACATGTGCTTTATCAAGTCCTGACTGAAGCTTATCAGAACAAAGGCTGCCGCCGTTTTTCTCGAGAACGCATACAGTGCTCATCCCGAAATCGGATGATTCTGTAAAGCTTCTTTCCGTTTCTTCGTACAGGCCGATAAGTCTAACAAACGCCGATTCCAAAATATACATGCAAGTTCTTGCGCGACGGCTGCAAAACGTGATCAAGTCTCTTGTAGGGTCGCACCAAACATGCTGGATAAAAGGCCGTACTATTTGCACAAATTTACACGTTGCCGGAACTGTCCTTGAATGTTGTGACGCTTTTGAAGGCCGAGTGGCAATGTTGCAACTCGACCTCGAGAAGGCATTTGACCGGGTGTCCCATAAGATCTTTTTTAATATCTTGGAATACGTAAATGTCGGTTCGATTATTTTGGAAGGGCTAAGAATGGCTTACGCAGATTGTACCACATGTTTAATCGTAAATAAGTCCGTCTCTGAAAGTATCAACGTACGGTCTTCAGTACGGCGAGGCTGTCCATTATCACCCTTGCTTTTCGCATTGTATTTAGAGCCCTTTTGTTTGGGACTTATTCTCAATGAAAGAATTTATGGATTTAAGTTAGAGGCCTGCGAGGTCAAAGTACTTGCTTATGCAGATAATGTCGCCCTTTTTTGCTCTGACCAGAATAGTGTTCGGGAGGTAGTCAGCGTGGTGTCTTCTTTTTGCAAGAAAACGGGCAGTGTTGTCAACTGGGACAAATATGCTGGTTTTTGGCATGGCAACTGGGCCACCACTCCAAAAGTGTTATTTAATGTGCGGTGGACAGCCTTGCCCCCTAAGTACCTTGGCGTACCGCTGGAGCATTATCCAGACAGCAGGGAGTATTGAAGGGAGGACACTGAAAGGGTCAGGATGAAAACGGAAGGATGGAGGGGCTGAAATTTGTCCATGTTTGCAAGTGCCACGGTTTGTTACCTTTTTTTAATAGCAAAAGTGTGGCATAATTTACAAGTGCTGTCCATGACGCGAATCAACGTGCAGAGGCTCCACCGAGTATTCGCGGTGTTCATCTGGGGCTCAGTATGGGAAAGATGTGCCCGAACCAATTTGTTTCGTTCTGTTCGCAGTGGTGGGTTAGGTCTGTCCCACTTGTTTATAAGGCAAATTATGTCTCGGTTTATGTTTCTGAGAGATCAAAACCTTTAGTTGTTTTCGTACAGTTATGCAGGTTCGTTTGCGTAATGTTTTACCGAATTTCGTCGTGTCCGCAAGTGATATGTTATTTGTGCAGGGCCGCTAGAATATCTGCGGGAAGTTTTGCTTTCTTTCCGAATATTGAGTGTTCGTTTTTCTTTAGGTTATCTGAGTACTGTCCGACCGAAAAAGCTATACAACGATTTGGTGGATGTTTTAATGCCGGTACCTCTGTACAGAACATTATACAGTGAGGGCCCTGGTCTTGAAGTCCTGAAGAGTGTTAAGAGAATGCTAGTTAAACCCTCCATTAAATCCTTTTTTTTTTCAAGATGCATTCAGGTACTTCGCCTGTCAAACCAAGGTTGGCGGCAAAAGGGATATACGTACCATGGTCGGTAAATTGTTTACTGTGTAAACAACCAGAAGCAATATAACATGTGTTTATTGAGTGCTGGGACGCGGTTTTCACTGGGACATACTCCAGCGCACTATAAAGAAAACCCTCCCTATAAACCCGCGCGGCATTAGATTTCTGTCAGTCGAAAATGAAGGTGGTGTGCCATGTGACATGTTTATAGTTCTAAGCTTACATAGCATCTGGAAGACGAGAATGGCCGGGTGTCCGCCATGCGGAAGGGAATGTTCGTCCTGTCCGAGAAAATTTTATTGAAAGAAACAATGCACACGCATCTTTTTTTTTTCTACATATCATGAGTGTAAAATACGCTATCCAGATAGAAATGCAATGTCACTTGCAACCGGAAAACACATGAACTGAATTTAAAGCAATACAATATTTTATTAAAGAATATTTTCATATATGTTTTCTAAGCTTTCAGGAAACCTTAAGTTTTTTTTTTTTTTTTTTTAACTTCAGGTTTCTCGGCTGCAGTTTATTCCAATCAGATTTTGAAACACGTGTGCATTAAAGCTCATTTGTTATGTAGAATATGCATTTTTGTGCTCATTGAAAACGCTAGAAGTAATATTCTTTATCAGCCTTAAGAATATTATGTTTGATATAGAGTAGCTGTATCCTGAATTTAATTTTATCTTCTTTTTTTGCAACACTTACGTAATATTTTCTGCTTCAACGTGCTTGTACTACAGGTGGAGCTTCACGCGATTCTTCATCGCAATGTAGCTAACAGAACAAATTTGAAGGCACATTTATTTCGGAATGTGAGCATTTTAAAACTCATCTGCTGAGACTTTTGGCGGAATGGGGAGAAGTTCCGAAGAAGCCGAGGTTAAATTTTTAAATAAACAAATGAATAATTTATATTTACGACAAACTATTCTACATACTTGGAATTAATATTTTGCAAATCAGCATTTTCGAAGTAAAAGGAATGCAAGTTCGGCATTTATGTTTATAATTTAATTATTATAACTTTGAAGCGTTCCTGGCAAACTCCATTATATATCTAGACCACTAACAAGCCGGCTGCATTTCCTAAATTTCTAAGCTTAGTTTTGAGGAAACGTGGAGGCTGAGGATAATATATTAAGGATTTGAACATTGGCAGCGACCTTTACCTTCCAAGTCCTATGATGCATGAAATGCAGTAAGGAGTGCAGTGTATGCGTTCGGCGATACTGATCTCTATCACCATTTGCTGGATCGCTGATCGTCCTTCCAGAAATGCAGACACCGGTCGGCCATCTTATGGCACTCGCTCTAGCGTTGTCAAGTGCAGGCAGTTGCCATGGTTACCATCTGGAGGTCACGTGTCAAAATATTTAAAGCTCACGTGACCGCATCCTTGACAACCCTTCAGCGGATGTCGTAAGATGGCCGACCGGTGGCGGCAATCGTGCAATGGGCTCAAAGCGGGGATGCGCGATTTAGCAGATAGTCGCAGAAATCAGTGTTCGGCGATGACTCGGATCCAATCACGCGCTTCGTGAGCAATGAACGAGGGAATGTTAATGGCTATACCCTTTGTAACGGGCGGTAGCTTGCGCCACCTAAAATAAGTCTAAAAAGACAAGAATATGATTCCTCCCGTTTTTCTAAGCCAATTTTCTCCCCCTAACGATCTCCAGGCACTGTGGGATATCACGAGAATGACCTTTGGGAGATCGGGAGAAAAAACTAAAAACATCACCTTCCGCGGTTCCCCCCCCCCCTCCCCCCACCCCCCCCCCCCCCCCCCCAGCAAGGGTGTCACCAATTTTCTTCTGGTGAAGCCTTATCGGCATCACCCCAGCACCGGACCCACTGGGCAACAGGGTTGAGACTTTGAGTAGAGCGACGCGGGAGGGAGTCCCGAATTTTCTCTGTCATGCCTGTCCCCAGCTGTGCTAGTTAGTTGTGCACCGTTCAATTTTCCCCAGTTCATTTCCACCAATCTTCTAATCGCCTCTTCGTGACTGTAATCCTTTTCTCCTTTGTCCTTCCATTCTCGCCAGCGAAACTTAGGGCCCCGGCCAAATCTGTTACCCCTCCAGGGAGGGCAGGGCGAAGCCCGTGCACCTCAATACCAAGTGCTCTAGTGTCTCGCTGTTATTATTGCAGGCAGCACATAATGTGTCCATCACCTGAAATTTAGACCTATACTCCTCGTCCTCAAAACTCCCGTTCTCGCCTCAAACCGTAAATAACTTCCCAGTGAATTGCCAAGCATATTTTTCTTTCTTATGTCCTGTTTTTGTGTCCTGTTCATCAATAGAGCTAATTTTTCCTGCATTCTTAGCTCCCTAATTTTTTAGAGCGCAGCTCTTAGGCGCCCGTTTCCGGCTTGAGCGGCGTCGCCGTCGCCGTCGCCGTCACCGTCGGCGTAACCGCGCGGTGCATGATGGGTAAATTTCCCCACTAAATCTAGCGGAAAATTTTTCCCGCTAAATCTAGCGGAAAACTTTTCACGCTAAATCTAGCGGAAAATGTTCCCCGCTAAATCTAGCGGAAAATTTTCCCCGCTATATCTAGCGGAAAATTTTCCCCGCTAAATCTAGCGGAAACTTTTCCCCGCTAATTCTAGCAGAAAATTTTCCCCGCTAAATTTAGCGGCAAATTTTCTCCGCTAGATCTAGAGAAAAATTTTCCCCGCAAAATTTAGCGGGAAAAATGTTCCGCTAGATTTAGCGGGGAAAAGTTTCCGCTAAATTTAGCGGAAACTAAATTCCCCTCCTCCTCAAGAGCTGCGCTCTAATTCGGCGTTACAGGGAGTTGTAAACGGCTTTCATTTTTTTCTGCCTCTTTCACTCTCTTTTCCACTAAAGTAGTCTGTTCAGCCCCATCACCAGTGTGTAGGTATTGAAATGTTCGCTTTCGGGTTCGGTTTGTCCACTTTGTGTTTAAACTTTCCATGTATAAATACTTGAATACATTCCTTACCCACCGTGTATCAGCCATTTCGGCTAACCTTTGTTCAAATGTTACCTTACTAATTGCCTCGTTGCTCTCAAAAGACGACCAGCCCATGTTCCCCTGTACTCCCTCATTTCGTGTCTTTCCATGGGCTCCCAGTGCTAACCTGCCTACGCGTAATTCTCGATGTCTAAATTCTAATTGAATCTCTGATTTTATGTACAGTACCCCGCTGTCCAAAAAGAAAAATCCTTGTCATCACTCCTTTTTTTATACCTCTCACCACCTCATATCTAGTATAGTTCCATAGTGCCTTGGGCTTCATAATACATGCATTCCTTTCATCTTTTCTAAGTATATTCTCTTCGTGTTCTTCTAGATATTTCCTTCCCTCATTGAGCCAGAGTCCCAGATATTTCTATTTTGCTACATGTTCTATTACAATGTCTTGTATCATCATGGGTTCCCTCTTTTCAACGTTAAACACCATTACTCCAGACTTTTCACCACTAAATCTCATGCCGAAGGTGTCCCCTTTCTCTCCACATATTCCAGCTAGTTCCTGTAACGTATCCTGGTTGTCTGCCATAAGCACTTTGTCGCCCTCATACATCAGGCCTGGTATTACCTGTACTACATTTCTCCCCCCTTCCATATAACTCACATCACAACCTAGGTAGCACTGCTCTAATTTATTGTCTATTTGACTAAGATATATCATGAAGAGCAGAGGTGTCATTGGACAGCCGTGCCTGAACGCTGTTTTTTATTGCTGCGGGTTGTGTATTTTCTGCTACCCATGTTATAACTACCCTATTGTCTGTGTACACCTGCTGTAGAAAGCTAAATAAATTTTCATCTAAGTTATACCCCTTCAGCTGACCCCATAGGTTTTCCTGGCTCACATTATCGCACGCTTACTTGATATTCATAAAATCTAACCCTAAAGGAGTTTGGTTCTTCGTTGCTACTTCCATACAACGCGTGGAAGCGAATAAGCTATCTTCCATTGTTCTATCTCTTCGGAATCCGTTTTGGAGCTCAGCCAGAATTTGCATATCTTCTGCATATTCCTCCATTCTCCGCGTTACTATATGCATAGCTAATCTGTATATAACTCAAGTTACCGTTATTGGGCAATATGCCTTAATGTTTTGCTCCCTTTCCTTTATATAATACTGTCATTTTACTTAGTTTCTAATCATTGTGTACCTTTCCTCCCATAATTATTTGAATATTCACATGCCGTAACTTCAATTTTCTTATTATTCCTAGTGTCTTAATGAGTTCCCTGGGTATGTCGTCTGGGCCTGTCGCTGTACCCGCTGGAACCTTACTTTCTGCCTTATTCCATTCTCGTGTAGTCGTCTTCATTTTTACGCAAGTCTGCTCCTTATCTACACTGTTGCGGTCAGTGCTATGCACTGTCCTTCCGGCTCAAGGTGGGAGATAGCCTCGTCGATAGTCCGACTAATATTAACCCGTGCCTCTTCCCCTCTACTCTTCTCCCCTCCCGTGTTTTAGTATGTATCGGAAAACATCTTTCTTTCTATCCTGCCCTTGAATGTAAGTTCAAAACTGTTTTGCGGCATTCCTATCTTTTTTGTTTATTTTCATGTCCCACTGCATGCCTGCACTCACAATTCTGGCATCTATTAAAGCTGATGTCTCCTTTTTCTGCTCCAGGGTGTACTGCCATTTTGATGCTACATCGGCTGGCAAGGGTCCCCTTTTCTTTCCCCACCTATGTTCCCTAGATGCCTCTTGGCGTCGCAATATGGCTGCATTTACCTCCTTATCTCACCAGCGTTTTGGTTTAGGTCTTCCTTTATGCTTTCATCTTTGTTTAATTCGATGATTCTTTAATTCTCTTTTAAAAATTCCTATTAAATCAGCATACGTTCATTTTCTTTCTGGTTGTTTCGATACCATGTTCTTAATACATTTATCACTTTTTGTATTTGAGCGTATCTTAGTTTCGGCTTACCCGCTCGTTTTTGAGCTTGTTGTTCTGTTTCGGATGCGCCAAATTTATTCTTAATTCTTTTGTGGTCACTCCCTAACCTTTTTGTAACTTCCTCATCTATTTCCATACTTCCTAGGCTGTCATACAGTTTGTGGGGCATGAGGCAGTAGTCGATTCCAGATTGCGAGCTCTTTCGTTCCCACGTTATTTTTTCCCGTCGCATTTTACTTGTGCATTAAATAACACTATGTCGAGGGCATCACAGAAATATTTTAGCAACTTTCCGGTTGTATCTGTGAATCCGTCAAACTCTTCTAAGTGGGCATTCATTTCTCCTATGATATTTATTTCCTGATTAAGGCAAATTTCTCTGATGTCCATCGATATGCATGTAAAGTGTTCTGTATTTTCCTCCCTTGAGCCATTTCCTGTATTTAGGTAAATAGACCCGAGAGGAATGTTCAGACCTGTTACTCTACCTTTCAGTCAAAAGTGTTGTCAGCAGCTTTCTTTCTCTCGTTCTCAGTCCTGTCCTTTAACTAACATGCCTAGACCTCCGCCTTTCCGATCACCTTCCCTCTGGCTGCATCCCATACAGGAGTAGCCTCGCATGTACGGCATTACGTCTTTATTTCTAAAGTAAGTTTCCGCTACCCCATACACTTTGAAATTTTCAGCCCCTAATTGTTCACCAATCTCCTCCCACTTTATTGTGTTTACCTCCCTCCGTGTTGATGAAGCCAATATTGAGCCGATTTTTTCTTTTATTTTTACGGGGCTTCCTCCTGCACTCCCTGCTGCTTTTGTTGCACTCACACTCGGGAGCTTCCCGCGACTATGGCACTGGTACATCTACACCGGTGCTCTCCGGGCTCCGTGGCGTCCCGAAAAATCTACGACATGACACCCAATAATATCTCCTATCGTGCTACCTGTGCTACTGTAGTGAATGTTCCATGAAAAATGGTTGGAGCGAGCATCTTAGAGCAGCCTGTCCACTTCCAATACGCCGTACTGAAGTTGTTAGCTTATCCCCCTAAACACCCAGATAGGTTCCGCGACCCGCTGCTGCGTCTGAAAAGACTGTCCAGAGACCTCAGGGATAGTGCATATTTGAACCTGCACCCTCTCAGGGATTTCCCTCATCTTACGTACTCCGATCTCTATGTGTCTGCGAGGTTCTGGCTCCTTCCCTTCAACACATCATAGAGGCCTGCATGCGCTACTACTAGGTTCTCTCCCGACATGTTACACCAGAGCTCTTCCTTAGCTTTGGGCATAGCGTCTACGATGCACTTTCCTGACTGAGCCACTATGTTTACCCTCCCGTCCCCTTTCACCCTAGCCAATAGACCCCCTTTAACGCTCGTTACGTTAGAACCTTCTACCACCAGTACCCTCTTAATCTCCCACTGCCTGTCTTCACTCCATTTCCTCGTTCCCTGCATGCGCTGCGGCTGACTCCCTCCTGCTATCTGCTGCGCCTCTTTTTGTGTCTGTCGGTTTACCAGCGCGTCCTTTACCGCCCCGCTGGTAACCTGCGCCGCTACGGCGCTGTAGGGTCGAGAAGCATGTCCCGTCCCGCTGACTTTCCATTTTTCACGGGTGCTTCCTTTCTCTGAGCTTGCCCTTCCCGCTACGTTCGCTGCCGCCTTCCTCCTCAGCTGCTCCAACCCAGCCTCGCACTTCATCATGGCTGCCCCATCTAGGCCTTCCACGCTTGCCCCTTCTTGAGCTCCTCCACCTTCCTCGCAAGCTCCATCCGCTCCTCACTAAGCTCGCCTACAATGCGCTCCACCTTTCCTTCCGATTCACTGATGAGCTTCTGAAACTCTACGTTGAGTTTCTCCCTCTTTGCTGACACCTCGACCTGGGTCTCCAGGACCATCCGCTTTTCTCAATCTGCTGTAAACTCCCGCCTGACCTCCTCAATCCTAGCTCCGCACTCCCATTCTATAATCGTAAATCCCTCCGCAACCCTGTCGCAGATTCGGCAAACCAAGCTACCCTCATCCGCCACCGCTAAGCTCTCAAAATCTCTAATCTAAATGCACTCACCGCATGCACTCACTACGCGATACTAGGTCTTTACCCCATTTGTAGTGTTTTCTAAGCCGAACCATTGCGCCTATCTACCTCAAACCGTGACATGCACGATATATATAAAACAAAGAAACTTGTTAAAATTTGTAGCCTCCCGGCGGCCTAAACTAGCCTACCTTCCCATCCCATGGCTTCCTACATCTGTTCAAACTATTTCATGCACGCTAGAACAAAACCAACAAAGCAAACACCAAATACACTTAGCTTCGCACGCCTTCGGAAGAGCTGCAGCAAAACACGTCCGCTCCGCTCTACAGCCGCGGCAAAAAAAAAAAAAAAAATATCAGTGGTGGTTGTTAATGTTGGTTGGTGGACTTTTGAATAGGATCTATTTTGTTGCATCAGCGAAATATACTAGTATCACCTGACACCACGTCGCGTGACGTCGATTTCTCCGCTACATATAGCGGGGAAACTGAATTGGTGTGTAGGTCGTGGGACGTTCATTTACCCGATAAATATAACGGAAAATTGACGTCACGTTACCCAACGTCACGTGACCAATGCACTGATTCAGCCTCCTCGATACATTTAGCAGGAACGACTGAATTGGTCTGTACCCAAGTAGCACCGAGTTCTGGGCCAAAATTTGGCTTTTGTCTGGGAGTTTAGTGCATTAAAAAGCCCGAAAAAGCCAAAGTAGAGCCAAACCTGACGTTCCTTGGCAAGAGTCTGGGTATTTTGGCCCTAATTCGCCAAACAAGTGCCAAATTTAGGCTTCACTGCCTGGCAGTTCGGCTGTCATCTGGCATATTTGGGCCTAAATCGCCTAACATATGCCAGAGTTAGGCTTACTGCCCGGTAGTTCGGCTGATATTTGGCATTTTTGGGCCAAAATTGCCAAACAAATGCCAAAGTTAGGCTTCGCTTTTTGATAGTTCGGCTGTCATCTGGCACCTTTGGGCCAAAATCGCCACAGATGTGCCAGAGTTAGGCTTAGTGGCTTGTAGTTCGGCTGACATCTGGCATCTTAGGGCCAAAATCGCCAAACAAGTGCCAAAGTTAGGCTTCACTTTCCCATAGTTCGGCAGTCATCTGGCACCTTTTTGCCAAAATTGCCACAGATGTGCCAGAGTTAGGCTTACTTCCTTGTAGCTCGACTGAGAGCTGGCATTTTTGGGGCAAAATCGCCAAACAAGTGCCAAAGTTAGGCTTCATTTTCTGATAGTTCGGCTCTCAACTCGCATCTTTGGGCCATAACAAGAGAAAAGCCAAACTTTGGCACGTCCCAAATACCGAAATTAGGCGTTGCTCTGGCAGTTATGGCTGAAGTATGGCACCAACTTTGGCACTTGTTTGGCGATTTGAAAATGATATATCACAACCAAACACTACGAAGCATTTTTCTAACTGGTTCATGTTTTCTATGGCGACATCTAAAGAGGTATCAGCTTGGAAAAAGTTCTTCATATTAATTAAAGAGTGCGTGATTTTTTTTTTTTTTTTTGTTTTACCCTTCGAGTTATAAATGAATTTACCGACATGTTACCTCCCGCGATAACTTTTACTTGCTTAGAAGATCGTACAAAAACAAACTAAAATGAGTGAAAAAAACACGCGCTTGTTTTCTCGGCTCGTTTAAGCTTGTCTTCTGTTGCTCTTGCCATGTCTCTATTGTTTTTAAAGTGAACATGAACCAAGTCGGCTGCATAGATACGAAGGTTGATTGTATCCTGATTTCTTTGCTCGTTAATTATGTGCCTTGTCCCGTCACAGTAATTACACAGGTACCTCGTAAAACGACTGCAGCCATAAGCTAACTACTTCAAACAAGCAAACTGAAGCAAAATCGTTGAGCTGTAACCGACCCAAATGATATCCTTCCGCACGTGGGAGATTGCTTGATCTGTCTAGCTCCACTCGCGCTAATGAACTTCGCCACCGTTTGCCAGCCGCTCTGATGTCTTAATCGTTGCTTAATTACATAGGAAGCTTAATTATAACGCCTGTTGCAAAGATACATTTTTGTTTACTGCTGAACGACGCATGTTCAACCAGACCGCGAAGTTTGAAGATAGAGATCGTCACCTTCAAGAAGGATGTCCCTTTCGTGATTTTGTTTGCTTTCACAAGGTCATCAGAGTAAAAAGTTGGCCCGCCAGGCCCAAGGGCACCCAAATACAGGTACAACCAAAACGCCGCGAAGACAATAAGCTAAGGTATTTTTTAATTATAGATTTAGTTATTGGTGCCATCGGTTCTTGGTTGCAGAAGCGCTTGAGCTCCAAGCGTTTCTGCGACAGGTGCGCGCCGAGACTAAAGCCGGGCTCAAGCTTCATTTAATTTCTTCTTTTTTATTCTACATTTTCTATTTTACTGCTACTTTCGGGAGGGAGGCGGGGACAAAAATAATTACGGCCTGGCGGGTTTTATTCATCAATGCAAATCAAGGCGGGTAATAATTTCCAGCAATAAAATAGTCTAAACAAGCGGTTGAACTTCGAGACATACAAAAAGCGAAAACACAACTATACCCTAAAGAACTGCGCAATAGATGTTTTAAGATCATTAAATGCCATAAAATTAAGATCCAATCATTAACTCGTTGTATACTATTTGTTTTTTCGTAAAACGTACCGTGATGTTTTATTTCGATCCCCAAATGGCATGAAAAGTAAAGGGAACGTTCACTTTGTACGAATACATGAAGGATAAAACATTTGAACGTTGGCGGAAACAGGATGAAAGAAGTCCTGTTTTCGTCCCCGTCCTCGATGTTTTTGTGTATTCGTATAAATCCACCAACACGCTGGTTTTCAATGGACCTTTTCCGAGAAGCGTTCTGCGCACGCGCGAGCACTCGATGCCAAGCGGCGGAAGTCGGCACTAGAAATCAAGGAAATTTGAAAGGAGGCTGTGTATCAGCGAGTAGAACACGTAATTGCAACATATATATAATTGTGTACACAAAAAAAAAGAAAGTGGACGGAAAGAAAAACATGACGTTTGGGTGGACGCCACAGATCCCCCTTTTTAGAGTCACGTAGGGCACGCGCCGCTGCTCGGAGAGCGAAGAAACTGGTATCGTAGCTCCCATTATCGATTGGTAGCGCAGGTAGGTCACTTCCTCGATTTTTAGTTCGTGCAGCCACCGCCTGGTGCCGTCGGTATGTGAAAAAGGTCCATTGTTCACTTGGCCTCCAGATGTTGTTTCTAGCGTTCCCTAATACCTTCTGGCCATCTTACATGTATATTAACTAGTTCTTCACGTATGGTACTGTTAATAGCATACATAAGGTGGAGAGGAGCAACCCAGGCAGTGTATCTGCCCGTGCTACCTGGGGCCAGGATTGGGCACTGACGATAATAAACTGTGGAGAAGGAGAACAAGGGAGACAAAGGACAAAACCCAAATTTCCAAACACACCTAGGTGACTGGTGCACGACTGAAAGAATCCGCGTAATCCTGGTATCGAAAAAGGGACATCTTCATTTCAAGTGAAACTCTCTACCAACTAAGCTAACCAGGTTACCTCAGTTTCTGGAGCGCGCCACTGGAGATGGAGACGTCCTTGGTTTGACACCACGACCAGGCGAATTTCTTCAGTCGTGCACCAGTCACCTAGCTGTGTCTGGAGATTTGTGTTTGAACTTTGTCCCTCCTGTTCCTCCTGTTCAAGGATTATTATCTGTACACTTGTTCGAAGTGCTTTGCATAGAAAGAGAGATACACTTTTGACAAATGCACAGTGTAACTTGTTGAGTGAACTACATGAAATTGAGTATATTTTTCGGGTTCGTTACCTTTTTTGAAAGTAAGAGTAGCGGGGCAGCCCTTATTGAGGGGTCGCTCCGCTCGGGGCTTAGGATCGCGAAAAGAATTAAGAGCGGCAAGGATGTTCACAATCCACGGTGCGCCGCCCACCACCCAGCCCAATAAGGGTTAGGTAACGCACCATAGCAAGAGGGCCTTTGCTTGAGATGTTACTCTAACACTGCTACCGTGAAACTATGCACAATTGTGGGTCCAGAGAGAGTTCCATTGTTTCTCAAGATTAGCCCCGGCCACCAACCAAGTTAAAGTGGAAAGAAAAGAAGGAGAGAAAAGACAAAGAGAGGAGAGGCGAAGAGAGGTGTCTGGTTGAATCACCTTGGCCGGGCCTTTCCAGGACTGCCATCTATGACAAGCGGGGGCCGAAGTTGTGTATTGCCTCACCCGTGGGGCCCCGAAGGGTCCAAACATACCCGGGGTCCGCTCAACCACCAGGATGCGCTTTTCCCTAGACACAAGACAGCCACGCACAGTCAGGTGGGGGCGGACGAACCCGCACTCACCGAACACCTACAAACGCAGTTGCCCTCTGAACGGGGTGGATATCAGGCAAAAATACAGGATATTCCGCTTTTTCAGTCCTACTCGTTATATATGCTTATACAAGCTCGAAGTTGTATAAGTGTTTATCCCGAATTAAGCCACACAACTGGTTGTACAGTAACGTGTGACTTGTGCGTTGATTCTCAGAAAATAAAAGGATACATAGAAAAGGTGGCATCATTTGCTTTGCCCTTTGTTTTGGCTTGTCTCAGGTAGACGTAAAATGTTAGTGCTTATGTCTGAAAGAGTCTAATTGACATTTCCTGCAGGGCTGGCTGGCCTGACCCAAGAACAGGAAACGCAAAGAACCAGCCTACTAACCATTGGGTAAATGGAATTCAGAAAACAGGAAATCCATGAGCTTTCAACCTAGGAAATATAGAAACATAAAAAAGCATAAAGTTAAAAAACAGATGGACATTAAACCTGTTTTTAAAGAAAAAAATGTAGGTCAAGATACTTCTTCCACCCTTGTGAAAACTATTTCAGTAGAGTTTCATAATGGCACGGAGTTATTATATTTGAGTCCGACTTTTGACACAGCTAAATGTCAATCGTTATTTTTGTAGCATTTACACTAATTTAATCGTTCGTTGATGCACGATTTCGATGTAGACCTTGCGTAAAAAGTGGGATTCATATTTGGCAGTCTGAAAACATTCGATGTAATACTTGTTGGCCTTTTTATCTGCTAAAACAGTTTTGACTAAAGGGAAGGACGAGTTTCTATTGAAATATTTTATAAGTTTAATGATAGGTTGAAATGTGTTGAATAAGCCTTGCTTATGTTTTGACTCTAAATGGAAGATATTTCTCCTTTATTATTTTTTCTCTAGAAGCAGGTTTGATGTCCACCCGTTTCTGGAAGCACTAGGCTGGGTATGATGTATTAGTGTTCTGTAGACTTTATGTTCAAGGATATTCCATGTTTATTTGATTAGGTTTGCACAAAGGTTAGTAGGCTGTTTTGTATCCTTTGTCCTTGACTATGTTAGGGGTCTTTTTATGTTGCGGGTAGTACAAGCTCAAAAGACCCAGCGACACCCGATATATGCCTACTGTTGGCTGTCCCTCGACGCGTGCAGCTGAACTAGCAATCGGATATAGTATGAAGAGAACAGTACCATGTCCGCCATTATGCGACCCAGATGGTGGTTTTCCCATGTTTAGAGGCACTCCGATGAGACTCACCTTTACGTTTCACTACCACCTACCCATGCTTATCTTAGTCTCTATTATTTAGTTTTGAGGTATTGACTCTAGTCAAACAATTTTGGTACAATGTCTCAACAGGCAAACAACGCTAACTATAAACAAGCACAGAAGCAGTGCATGTGCAACAACGGTGTGCAGCTCTCAACCACGATCAGGCTGAGTTGATAGCATGGTATTGCCATCTGTCTTCATGCTATCTCTTGTTGCTAGTTAATATTATGTGTCGGGGCATCGCCATTGGTGCCTTTGAGCTGCTTGCTCATTTCAGCTTCTATCAGCCATAAGTGTACAGAAGGATGCTGTAATGTCCGGTAAGGTTCCCTTAGTGAAATGGTTGTAAGCGAAAGTGTACTTGTGAAAGCAGTTCCTTCGTGTCTCCTTTTATGTTGTAGGGTAGGACAAAGTTTTACCACAATAATTTAAGCGAGGAGGCAAAAAAGAACTAGCGTCTGTTTACCACGAAGTTTCTTAGACTTCTTAACCTCGAGGTTCACGAGGTTAATGCCTCGCAATTTTCCACACCATGAGTATTTTTTTATTTTCTTGTCCTACGATCCTGGGGGTGCAGCGTGCCCTAGAGCACTGCATGGGCCGGAATTTCTAGGCCCGGCCCGACCCGGCCCGACGCGGCCCGGTAGAGACACGGCCCGGGCCCGGCCCGAGCCCGACAGAAATTTTAGTTTCTAGGCCCGGCCCGACCCGGCCCTGTGGGTGTAGCCCGTTTGAACTCGACCCAATTTGACCCGTTCCCAAAACGCCCTTCCCGTTGGAATTTATCCTATTTCGACCATTCCCGAAACGCCCTTCTTATTTGGACCCATTTTCGAAACACCCTTTGCGTTTGAACGCGTCCCATTTGAACCGCAACCTCTTTGCAAAATGTCTCCGTCGTTCTAACCCTGGTCTGCGTACCTGTTTTGTTTAAGAATATGTTGTGAAATAGGTTTACGTGTCAACGTATTCTTAAGATATACAACCCCTTCAGACAAAATTAAACGTAATATATTCCGACTTTACAGCTTAAAATTTTTTTTTTTAAAGATGGTCCCCAATATGTGCAAGCTCGAAACAGACTATGTACAATGCACGACACTGATACCGCGAACACGACGCTGGCTCTTCTCGAATGTTACTTCGAACCGTTGTTAGTAGGTACCAAGTTATACGCTTAGGTTTGTGGCCCAGATGAGCATTTGGAACGACGCTAATAGGTTTGATGAGAGCCTTTTGATTCTATTAGATAAACATAAAAAACCGACGATCGCTTGTTTGGGCTAATGTAGTGTCGCGCTCTGTACAATAAGGGGGTCTTAGAATAACGTACTCAAGCACTCTGGGCAAGCTAAGATTAGCATCGCCATAGGTTTTACATCGCGACACTATTTTTAGGGTCCCCAAAGCGCTTGCGTACGTTTTTCTAAATCTTCCTAATAGTGAACTAGATATTTTTGAGAGAAATAAATCAGACAGGTTGACAAGCATATGACTGCGACTTTATTTTGTTAACAAATTCTAACACTGAACCCTCGCTCACACAGAAAAAACTTGAAGACTTTCTAACTGCAAGAAGCCTTTTTGTTATTATTTTGAACGACTCTGTACTGACTCTGCACTTCGCTTTTTCGCTTTATATGAACCTAAAAGATTAATGAGCAAACTGTTTGCTATTAACAATTTATGATTTACGCACAAGATGGCCCAGGCACGGCCCGGGTCGGCCCGGGCCGGCGCGGCCCGAAAACTTTTTTGTTCAAGCCCGAGCCCGGCCCGGGCCCGAGAAAATACGTGCTACCCGGCCCGAGCCCGGCCCGGGGGCCGGGCTCGGGCTTTTGGGCTGGCCCGGGCCCGTGCACTGCTCTGGCGTGCCCTATAGTGTATTATGTTGTGTGTCTCCCAATTAAAGGGATGATGCAATAATATTCATACTTTCAGTTAACATCGCTTAGAATTATTCGTTGTCATTCGTAATCTATAAAATACACGTTAGTTATCTTTGTTCACACAAAAGCAATGGCGAAAAAATTGAGAAATATTAGCTGTGCTTTCTTCCCAACTTGCAGCCATAACGAGCGGCCAGCCGATCTGTAGCATATTATATGTCGCAATTTGTTATCATAGCCACTTATTGGGGCTGGCAAATCACAGTGCCTGCGCTGAGTTCCACACATTGTTAAGGTCTTGCTATTCCCGTCATCGCAGCCATTGGGCACGAGACACTACCCCTCTGGATGTCAAGGCACGGATTGTCACGATCTGAACTCGAGTGCTTATGTAGTTCTTGTGCCCACTGTATGAACTGCCTTTTAATATTGTCACATCGGGGATCGCAAAGCTTGATGACATAATCTTGGGCATTATATTGTTGACAATGACAACAATGCCATCATTGCAACATTGTCATCAAGTTTTGCGAAGGTGAGACTGAAAGGAGACATCTGCTTTTACCCTCGTAATTACGCTGAGTCAAAGACGCCCCTGTCGCAGCGAAATTATGCTGCGACGAAGACGCTTCTTCGTCAGTGGCGTTGCATGCGATAGTACTGGAGTCTCAATATCGCAGGAAGCCTGTGGAGAATTAGAAACTTTTCCAATCCAATTTATTGTACAACTTCTTTAAGAAAGCTTTCTTTAAAATCAGCTGTGCCCCCGTTTCAGGTAAATTCGACATAACGAATTTCTCGTCGGGTGAAACTTGAAGGCAATGTCAAATATGTTATAAGCTTAAGAAAACAAAATTCAAAAATTAAGGTGACTGTTTTCTCGGTTTTTTAGAGGCAACTAATGACCCTTGACATTTTAATTTCGGGCAGTGTTTTGACAATACGTCTCATCAACTTCTGCTTAATGCCCTAGGGTTTGGGAATTCTAAAGACTGGCACATTCAGGTATATGTTTTATTTTTCTTCATCCCGATCGTTTGCTTGAACCACGATATGATTTAACGTACCACAGTGTTCCAGAGAAATCACATTGCCACGTACTTATTGTTATTATTTGTGCAATGAGTGTGCAGCCAACAACTGGCAACTATAGAGGTGTAGTGGTCTGGGGTGTAGCAAAGTTTACTGCGAACAGTGTGAAATAATAAAAAAACCAGTCCACGGTCGACCTCCCAAGCTCCGGGTTCGGGCTTCTGCAGGCATCATGTTTTTCTATAGCAGCTTCTCATGCGTGAATGGGCTGGTGCTGATCTTCTTTCTATGTTTGGAGCACAAGTCACCAAACGAGGCTTTACACTTCTGGTCTGGCTGAACATTCATATGTTGCCTAAACAGATGTTGTTTGCATTCAAAATTTAGGTTCTTGTTGTGAAGACGGCAGGAGGTATTGTTTAATACATTTTTTTTTTATTTCAGAGGAAACATTATTTGGTGGCTTCAGCCAACCCAGCTTCGCAAGTTGTAGCGGGTTTGTGTACTTCAAAATTCTTTCGTTCAGGGGCCATAGTTTTAAAATTATAGAAGTTCTTCAATGGCCACTTGATGAGGTAAAACAACCCTCCATTTCGCTATAACTTGCTTGTGGAAAGTAAATTTCAGGATTTCAAGCCCATACTTTTTATTGAAGACATATAAATGTATCTTTAAATGCGGCAATTTTTTTTTTTTTGTTCCCGCTTTAGTAGTTAGGTAGAAATATTTGATCCGAAATGGAGACATGACAATATAAATTAATTGGGACTAAAACCGGTTTTGTTTGACTTCACCTTATGAGTGTATTTTTCTAACAGACTTTTGAGGGCATTGTGCTTGGGCCATTCAGAGCTGGAGGCAGCCAATTCATCAAAGGTAGGACTTCATCTGATTCAGAAACCATGCGAACCAAGGTGAAAAAACCCGGGCACTAGGACGAATGACTGAATAAACAGGTGAGTCTTCTAAAAATTGAAATGTTCTTTCTGCAGAATGTACTAGCTGTTACATTCCAAATCATGTATTTAATGTCCAAATTATAGTGATGCCTCGTTAATATTGCCGCCTGCAGGGACGAACAAGCAACGCTCGGTAACGGAATTCTAGGAGACTCGCGTTTATTCTTACTCGGGGTGTAACTTTTATTATTTATTACTAGTTTCTTGTTCTCGAAAGAGCCTGTTCATTCTCGCCCCAAGCGAGATATTCACACACACTAGATAAGCAGCTGCGCGGGACCTTGTCGCTCTCGCCCTCACTGTTACGCCGCCAAATCGCCGCCCGTTCTTCCGCTGTCTCGACACTCGTTCTTCATTTTGTTTGGCACAAGTTCGCCGACTAAACCTTTATTTTCAGTTTACATTTGTTCAGCTATTTTCTATTTGTGATAATATAGACCCCGTTAATAGATACCTCGCCATATGGACGACGTTTTGGGCGAGTAAATGGGTAAATGCATCCATTTTTGTCTCGTCATTATGATGAACTCACAATATAGTTGAATGTTCGGGAGAGAGGAGGTCTCCAATTCACGAGAATCACTGAAGAATCCTTGCATGTGTAGGCCGGGTTTACACCAGGATACATTAAACTGTGATCACAGTAAGTCAGACCAAACCGGATCACGTCAGACCGGGTCACGCCAGGACTCAACAGCGCTCCAGAACACGCGTCTGAATTTCAGCTCTGATGTAAACGAAAAAAAAAATCATCAGAAGCCGGTCACGCCAGGACACATCAGCACATCAGAAACCGCGTCTGGATTTCGGCTTTGATGTAAACATCTGTGATGACGCATGCGCCGATCGGCAGCGGCTCCCGAGAGAATATTCCTCCGCTCGACTGGATCGGCTCCTGAGAGCGTCGGATTCGATACCCTATTCAAGTGCCGCGTTGTCGGCGGAACATTGCAGCACGCTTCAGTCTGAAGCATGTCAAAGCAACCAGGTTGGCTCCAGGCAGTCACAGTTGGCATCAGTTCCGCGCTATATCCAGATTGCATAACATTAGATAATAACCTCGTGGCTAACCATATACTGATGTTTTGCCGGCGATTTTACCAGTTCACACCCCCGAGAGGTAACCCGAACGAAGGTATAAGAGAATACGGCGCAAGATCACAAGAGAGAGTGCACAGGGAGACTATGCAACAGAATGGCACCAGGCTACGAAGACAGCTCCTCGTCTTCGGAATTATCTTAACTAAATGAAAGATTCCTTCCTTAGGCGTTTCATAGATAACTTTACTTATGAAACACCTAAGGAAGAGATTTTACAATTTCTAGACCTGTCGGTTTCCCTGCTACTCAATCACCTATGCTTTGCTTCTTTACCTCGTTCCAAAAAAGGCATCCTAAACTACACGTCCTCTCACTCTAAAGTCATTAAAAGGGGTATAGCTATGTCATGCGTTACAAGCGCCTTACATAAGTCATATTTTCATACCCTCAAATGTAGTTTCAAAGCTCAGATTGAGAGGCTAACATCCTCGGCTTTTCAATGCAGATGCTGACTGAGGTAGTGGGAACATTGGTGAAGAGAGTGAAAGGAGCTCAAAATCCTGAGCTCACTTTTGCCAAACAAAAAAATGCACAAATTTTCTCAGAGTCTTAAAAAAATGGCTAGCCGTTACGGCGTTCCTTTAGTGATGTCAGCCCCCCCGAAAAATGGCTGAAATTTGTCAAAAGATCCATATTAACGTAAAGAATTAAAAAACAAAAAAATGTGTGCTCCAAGAACCATCCTCACCGTCATGTGCCTTGCTCCCTGAGTGTAGTACATAGTATCCCCATTTCTTGTGGTAGAAGCTATGTTGGACAGACGGACGGTGTTTAAATAATCGGCTACGAGAACACAATCTCTCCATAAATTCTACGGTGGGGCGAAATCTACCCCAGCACAGTAAACCTTGTAACTGCACGCCATCCCGAGCAAAAACGAGGATAATAGGCATGTACGTACACACCGCGACACTCTTAGCGCGAACACGGCATCGGCGCATTTTCGCATTTTACTTTTAAATAGTATTAGCGAGCACGAAATTTTATCGCTTTCAGTATAGAACAAAACCAGCTCTTTCCCTAGCAATAATAAGTTGGATGACATCCCTTGGTTTCAAAGAGAAAAACTAAAGAAAACCGGCGATCGTTTGTTCGCGCTAACAGTGTCGCGCTCTGTACTTGGGAAAACACACCAGAGAGATTTTTGAAGCTCTTATTATCCTAAGAATTGGCGAGCGATGTGTCAGCTTTCCGTCTGCTTTATTAAAAAAATGGAAATGGTCTTTAAAAAAAAAATTCTGTGGGTAACTTTACGTGTCCCCCTCGAGCTTGCGAGCCCTCGAGCCTGTGTGGCCAACGATCGAGCTGATTCCGCATTCTGTTCCTCTTTCCTTTCTTCCTTCGTCAATACATAAGTTGTGAGTGTGCGATTGTCTGTGGTCAACATTATACTCTTTTGTGTCCTTGTCATTTTGTGCGCAACTGTAACTAAGTTCATCACTTATTATATAAATTAAGGTATTTTTTATTTCAAACTCTTGGTTGAGACATTTTTTTTACTTTAATATTTTTCCCATCAACTGCATCGCGTAGCCCTACCTTTAATATATTAATCACAATGTAGGAGAATAGCAAGCGAATGTCGATATGTATACATTAATATTATTCGCCTCCGTTTTACGACGAGCAAAATTAAATTTGAAACAATTACTCGCTTACAATATTTACGAAATATTTTCTTTACACCACAGTTGTTACTTCGACTAGGGTTCTTTTCTAAACTTGAGTGGAACGTTTTTTGATCAACAATATTTCCGACTACGACTCTTTTTGTATAAATTCGCATACCTGGTGTCCCTAAAAATAATTGACATGGTATTTTCTTATCCTAAAAGTTAACGAAGCATCGCCATACACTTATTCTGCGCCAAAATGTGGCGCTTGCCGTCCGAACGAGATGCCGGAGTTCCATAACTAATCGTTACCATATTCATGAGGCCCGCTTCGTTTGGCGATATTTTCCAGCAATGTTGTTGTCGCTGGGTAGTTTTTTCCTAGCTTTCCCTAGATCGCCGCGCTACAACACGAACTGCTGGGATAGAGTTCGAATCCAAACAGAAGAGTTATTCAAACACACTCTTTAAAAAAAAAAAAAAAAAAAAAAAACGTATATAGCATTTGCACCCCTTGTAACATAGAAGACACCCCAAAATTTCGGTTCGACGTACTGCGCACTGACATCGAACTGACGGCAGCAACTTTTATGAGAGGCTTGATGAAGGTGGGATATAGTATATTAAACAGCTAAAGTACGTATCAAAGACTACAGTAAGAAAATACTAAGGTTTTAAAAGTAAACATCAGACAGAAGTCCGTCTGTTTTCGGAAAAATTCTTAAACTATGACGACCAACCAATCCCTAAATCAGGGGCCCAACGTTTCGAAACCTGTTCGGCTTCTTCTTCAGGGGCGACTATGGAGGAAAGGAGCCGCAATCTTCTTTTTCCTTTATGGCGGAGGCGAATGTGCACGATCTCATCTTCTTCCTCTTTGATCGTTTTTTGAAGACACGTGGTGGAGCCCGTTCACATTTACAGATGGCAGTGCGCCAAGAGACTTATTAATGTTTGTTGGCGTGGTCTGAATGTGCCAAGATTCAAGGTAGAGCCTTCGGCGAGGATCAGTTTCGATGTCCAGGATGCGCGTCTTTAGAAAGTCAATGCGGTGGTCATTTTTTTACAGTGTTCAGCAACCGCGCTGCGCTCTTGATCGAAGTTGCGCAGATCAACCTTGTATTGACGAATCCGTTCATGATAGTTCTTTGTTTCGCCTATGTACGAGGACGGGCACTCCGCGCAGGGAATCTCGTACACCACACCATGCGCTTTCTCTTTAGGCGAGCAATCTTTTGGTCGTGGCATAAAGCGTCGAAGGGTTGAAATTGGCTTGTGGGCCATTTGATTACCCTCCTTCGCTAGCACCCGTGCCAGCGCCTCACCTGTTCCTTCACCGCTCATTCACACTGGAAGCGGATCCGCGTTCGCAAAGCGGTTGCGAACGCGGTTGTATAAAGATCCAGTACAATTGCACGCGCACTCGATGACATCAAGTGCGCGTGCAATTGTACTGGATCTTTATACAACCGCGTTCGCAACCGCTTTGCGAACGCGGATCCGCTTCCAGTGTGAATGAGCGGTTAATGTAGGGGACGCTGATGCGCGTGGTTGGCCGGCGTTTCGTATCAACCTGTGACTGGCAATGTTGTCGACTTTGGTTTGGACGACGGGCAATGCGGTGTATGAAGCTGCCCGTATACCCGTTCTTCTTGAGGTCGCAAATGATGGTTCCTTCTTCTTTTCGTCGGTCAGAATCAGTTTAGCAAAGGTTTTTTGCCCTTGATAGGAGTGTGTTAACAACCGATACTTTATGACTCGTTGGGTGGTTGGAGTTAAATATTAAGTATCTTCCGGTGTGCGTTGGTTTCTGGTAAACTGAGAACTGGAGATAATCTCCCTGCTTTTGTACAAGCACATCGTTTTGTAGAAGGGCCAAGAAAATCCCGATTACGTTTTTGTCTAAGTCATTCACATCTACATTTGCTATTTTAATAAGTTGTACAACTCGGCTATCAAGCCGCTCGTGAACTTTGGTACCTTCGGTTCAACGCCAGTGCGCTCTACGTCGAACTGAAGTTTTTGGAGTGTGTTATATGTGACAATGAGCGGAAGAAGTATGTGTTTTTTCTGCGTGCAACTCGGAGACGGTTGAAGCGGCAGAAGCCAAATAAGAACGCAATATCTTCACGTGACAACCGTATCGCGGTGATGATGATAACTAAAGATTTGGTTCTGGTTTCAAATTCATCGTTTCTGGGAATAAATTGTTTAAAACATTAGTTACTAATATCGACGGCGTTTACATATATACAAACAAGTTTATGGCGTCTAATAATCTGTATAAAAATAATCATCATAAAATTTAAAAAACAAATTGTGATGATGACGGCAAAACGTAGCAACTTCGTTGCTGCGTGTGAACGCGGGCGGCCAGTGTTGCTGATGTTGCGACGTCGAGTACTTGGAGAAATTGCCCCGTCTGAAGATAATTGATTTTCTTTATTTTTCAAGGGGATTATGACGGAAGACAAAGCCCTCTTCTACGTGAAGCTAAATGGCGCAAATTACCAAGAACTGGCCTTATTTTTTCATTGGAATATTCCAAAACTCGGATATAATTAAAACTTGTTGTTGGCCTAGTTGGTTCATGATGCAGTCTTGAAGTTTTTGGCGCGACACAAGGGACAATCAAAAGCGAGTAGCCACGGACAAGCGCAACTTTCAACTAGTTTACTCGTGCTCGATCAACCACGAACATCCAGAAAGAGCATGCGCAGCACACTACATAGAAGGAAAAAGGAAACAAAACAGATAGAAAAGTCACCCACCACGACACATTCCCCGATATTCATTATCACACCAGCAACCCGGATAAAAACTAGACTTCAATCTCAAACAAAGAAACCGAGGTATCGCTAACACAGTCAGGTCCCTTCTTTATATAAAACGCTTCCATCAATTCTCTGGCTGTGCTATTTTTGCTTCTACCCAAGATCCTGATCTTTTGAAATAGCGCCTCACACCCACACTCCGCACAGTGTGTTGGCAAGTGTGCATTGCCTTTTTTGCTGATTGACAATTCCTGTTCCCGTGCGCGGTCATTAACACAGCGTCCATTTTGACCATTATATACTTTCCCACACGAAAGCGGAATCTGGTATACCACCTCTGAGGCACAACCCACAAACAGTCGGGCGTGCTTTTTGTTGCAGCCACTCGTCTTCTCTCTTCTTGAAGAAATCCTCGGACAAAGACCCGCAAGCTTGCGTGGCGCAGAGAACATGAAAGGTACACTGTACCTATTCGCTACCTTCTTGAGGTTGTGGGCCACTTTATGTATACACTGGTGCGGGTCTCTTGATTTTGGGAGAAGACATGCAAATACCGGAGAACGTGTCACTAGTCCTACAGAAAGGACCAAATATTGTCTTGAACCTAGCATGGCTGCACATGATTTGCTGGCGTTGAACCGACGAGTCGCTAGGAAAGCATCATCTGAACAACACGATAGTTGCCTGCTTGCGGGTGTCGATGTACTCACAAGGACTTTCAACAGGGACGTCACCCGGGCTTCAAGGCAACTCCTTTGTGAAGGTTGTGGACTTCTTTAAAGAAAACGATCTGCGGCTCCTTGAAGCGGATAACGAGGGTGGATTCGTAGTGATGACTGTCAATACGTTCAGCGAGGAGGCCCGTCTGGCGGTGCAAAAGAACTTTAAAAGCTGTCAAGCCTATTGCTCTCCGCGTCAAGTACAGAGCAGTGGGTATGTGCAAAGACCTTGAACTTACGAAACTAGCTAAAACCATTGGCGACTGTAAAGGTAACGCCTTGTCTGCGTTCTTTTCGGCAAAAACGCACAAAGTGGACGTGCCTTTCGGGACCATTGTCAGCGAGAAAGGGTCATGGCAGTTGTTGTTCAGCCGGTTTCTTTTGAAGCAGTTGGGCGGCCTGAAAATTAAGGATACCTTTGCAACTTCAAATGCGGAAGACGTAACGTCCTACTTAAAACAAACGAGACCCGTCGGGCACATGTTTTCTGTTGACGTTGAGGATCTGCTTTATTTAGTACCTCAGGGGCAGTTATGTGTGTTCGTCCGAGATTGTATAGACGATAACGGGGTAGTGGCTTTTCAAAACTCGACGGGGGTGTCTGTGGATAACTTCCTGTCTTTGTTGGAGTTTTACCTCAGTTCCACCTTTATTTCTTTTGAAGATAGACCTTACATACAATGCCAGGGCATCTGCATAGGGTCCTGTGTGACCCCAGTGCTTTGTAATATTTTTTTGGCGCACGTTGATCGAAACTTAGCCAACTGCCTTGTCGATTGCGGTGTCTTGAAGGTTTTTGGATACGTTGACAATTTTTTAATCCTTTAAAAAAAAACTGTGTAGTTATGATGACTCTAGATGAGATTTTAACCGCTTTTCGTGGTTATGGGTAGGGCCTGTCCTTTACACATGAGCTTCCGGCCCATGACTCACTCCAGTTCCTGGATATAAAACTGATGTTAAGAAGTAATCATTTATGCTGGTGTTATAACCCTCGAGTACAGAAGGGGCTGCTGCCGCATGAGTCGGCCCACTCAAAAACTGTTAAGCGAGCCATCCCCTCCATCTGCTTAGAGTCCGCCCTCAAGAAATCATGCCCACACTCTATGCACAGAAGCTTTAATGATCAGGTAGCCAGTCTGAATTCTGCGGGTTTCCCCTGCTCGGTCACTACGGCGGTTGCTGAGACGTTGCTCCAGAAGACCAAAGTAAAGTAGAGGACGCGGCCAGAGCCGCCACAAAGAATGTTTAGACCAGAAGTGGTGCCATATATAAATAAAGTGGCCCATAACCTCAAGAATGTAGCGAATAGGTACAATGTACATTTCGTATTATCTGCGCCACGCAAGCTTGCGCGCCTTTGTCCGAGGATTTCTTGGAGAAGAAAGAAGACGAGTGGCTGCAACAAAAAGCACGCCCGACCGTTTGTGGATCGTGCCACAGCGGTGGTATACGAGATTTCGCTTTCGTGTGGGAAAGTATATATTCCTTAAACTGGACGCTGTGTTAATGACCGCGCACGGGAACATGAATTGACAATCAGGAATAAAGGCAATGCACACTTGCCAACTCACTTTGCGGACTGTGGGCGTGAGGCGCTATTTCAACAGTTCAGGATCTTGGGTAGAAGCAAAGATAGCACAGCCAGAGAACTGATGGAGGCGTTTTATATAAAGAAGGGACGTGCCTGTGTTAGCGATACCTCGGTATCTTTGTTTGAGAGTGAAACCGGTTTTTATCCGGGTTGCTGATGTGATAATGACTATCGGCGAATGTGTCTTGGTGGGTGACTTTTCTATCTGTTTTGTTTCCTTTTTCCTTCTATCTAGCGTGCTGCGCATGCTCTTTCTGGATGTTCGTGGTCGATCGAGCACGAATAAACTAGTTGAAAGTTGCGCTTGTCCGAGTCTACTCGCTTGTGATTGTCCCTTGTGTCGCGCGAAAAACTTCTAGACTGCTCAGATACAACTTGTCAGCATAATAGTGTTCTGAAACTTTGGTGTCTGGTTGGAGCCGCTAGAGGAGGCTGAGCGTTCGGCAATGCGTCGTTTATATTTTTTATAAAAAAAACGTTAAAAGTTTCCTTTTTTTGTTTGGGGGGGGGGGGGGGGGGGGGGGCGGGGCGCTGTACTTAAAAACACGCGGATCCCCCGACGCTATTTTCTTATGTTCGCAGAGAAGACAGGCTAAATGAACACCATGTACACTGATCAAAGCATTTCTTCATTAGGTGCCATCGCTCTACGGCAGCGCCCTCTGACCCCAACCGCGAGCCTCGGTCAGTGCAATCATCTAACGAGAGTCCGAGCCGAACGCTCTGTGTGCGCAAGGTCGTATGGCGGCGGCGTAGCAGTTCCAGCGCACAGACCTTCGTAGTCTGGAGGCGCTGGTTTAACCCGAGTTTCCCATAACCTATCGACGACAACGGATTCGAGGAGGGAAAAAGCATCCGCCGCAGCTTTTCCGGTCGAGATAAGAGCCATTCTGCGGGCTTCCTCCGGAGTCGCCGTCCGAAGCGCGCGGTCGCGCAGCTAATTAGGCGACCTCCTCCTCGCAGCTCATTACCTCGGGGGATTAAGCGCCGCTCGCAATTAACGGGCTTGCACAAATCGGGCGCAAGTTGCTCCGAGCTCTGCGTCGGGCGCACGCCGGTTTCGGGTAACTGCGAGGAGACGCGTCGCGTCGCCGCTTGCTGCGACACCGGCAGCCGGATCGCTCGACTCATTGGCGAACTGGGCGTGTCTTTCGCACGCCTCCAGCACGCACTCCGTGCCGTCCTCCGCCCTTTATCTGCAGAATGCGCTCGCACTCGAGAACATGGCGAAGCGTTGTCCGAGGTACGAAGCTCGTGCTGGAGGCGTTACAACTGAACCTCATCCCTGACGGTCTCATTTTGACTATGCACCTTTTCCACAAGGATGCAGCCATCTTGAATTTCGTCACTTCCGGAACGCGGTAAAACATCGTTTTGATCTCTCCACGCCAATGGAAGGGGCTTAGGAAGAATCCTTGATTGTAACACATTTTCCTTCTCCCTCACCTCTAGTTCCTAGCATATTCCAGGTGGAAATGTTTTTTTTTTTTTTTCGTTCCGCATATCGGATACGGAACCCACGTGACTGAGAACAACAGGAAAAAGAAAACGTCTATAGTGGTCTTGACGCGTTGAAATTGCGAGTCGTACCCGCTCCAAATCGACGAGCGGGAGGTTGACTCGCATTTATGGAGCGACCCACCCGAGACGGTCTGTTGCTCAAAATTGCCGCTGCTCGAACTTGACAAACCGACCAACGCCTCAACCGACAGAGCTTTCCGACAAACAGTCAGTAGTCTCACTGTCCAGCTCCGGAAGCAACACGTGACACAGGCCGGGCGCATTACCCGTACCACGGAGCTGACGTCACAAATAGCGAAGAAGACATCCGTGATCGCCACCGTTCCGAGCCAGCGTACTTGTCGGCCGCCTCGGAGCGCCGGGGCCCACACAGCGATCGGCATCGGCCCAGTTGATTCCTGATAAGACTTTAGTAAACACGAAGAGGTAGCAAACCATCACTTGCACGGTCGTTGCCTAGTTTGTTCTCGCTTTATTGTCCAAACAAAAGCCGGCTGTGTGCATCGTACAAAGGCAAACGATCAGTCGTGAAAAAATGAACGCGCCTAACGTCGCGTCTGCGTCCTTCGGAATTTCTAACGTACTTACGTTACTACGTCACTTGTTTCGAGTACGGGTAACGGAGTTACGTTACTCTTTGCTTTTGTTCCCCAAGACTGAAAAACAAGTTACGCTTCAGTTTTCTTTTTTTTTTTTTTTCTAGGCGCGACGCCATTTCATTTTTAGTTTCAGTTTGAGTTAGAATTTTTATTTGCGTTTTTTCTTGTGAGTATTTAGGTAAAACCGTAAAATGGGTAAAGTAATTATGTTAAATTTCTGCATATATATTATGTTTCTTGAATTAGAGCGCTTATGCGTACCTTTAACGTGGAAACGATAAGACGTGTTAATTTATAATGAAAAATGAAGGCCTAAGTGATGTGCGTTACTTTTAAACGGTAAAGCTTTCCTTTTATTTTGAGTTAGAGCAGGTCGGTAACGCGTTCCTTTCATTTGAAAGTAACGAGAAACGTATTTCGTTTCTTTTTTCCGGTAACGCCTACAACACTGCATCTACCACGCCAACCACGACGGCTATGATAATTCACCACGTCGCACCTCCGGCCTAAGGTACGTGACGGCACCATTCCACCCACATTACACGAACATGCTACGGCTATCGCTTTCATTTCTTTGCAGATCATGGCCGAAAAATGCTTCGTTTTTTTTTTTTTTCTTCTTCTGAACGAGGTAAGTTTTTTCCTATATGTTTTCGCTGTAAACGTTCACTTCCTGCTTTCAGCTCTGTAGTCACGATACGTTGAGAAACCGATTTTCGCGGGCCGTCTGAAGTGATCTAACGTGCCTTAAAAGCGCTAGTTTTCATGCTGTACAGTCTTGGTGGTGTCAATGCACGTTGCACACCACCAGCAGTCGTCGCCGCTGCCGCCGCCGCCGCCGCCATGAGACGACGACGACGACAACGAGTAGAAATGCAACCATCTTGTAAATTATTTTTTTCATAGGTTCTAGACTGAATATTAGTTCGCAGCTTTCAGCGATGGTGGTACCGCGGTCTGAGAATCGCGCTCCCTAGTTCCTGGATGATCGGTTTCCCAATAAAAGTGTTTACCAACACCTTCCTCGCGTGAAAAAATAAAGTATGGCTCTAATACAGCTCGTATATTGAAAAACTGGAATTACTTAAGCGTCGCGAACCCAGCCTCGTACTCTTTTTTTTTTTAAACGATCATCCAGATGGCAGCCATTGTGATGAGCACCAGTGCGCCCTCTATAGTTTGTGAAAGTGGCGAACATTCATAATAATCGAAGCAATACTCTATAGATATTTGCATTATTTAATTGGAAAGGTATATGCGCGACTCATAGTGAGCAACCAATTGTTCCTTAGGACATGTATTACCTGCAAAGGATGCGCTACTCTCTTATTGTGATTCCTGAGTTCGTGCTCTTTCTGGTGGCCACCTTCCGCACCTACAGCGGGGGGCTCTTATTAATAGAAAAATAAATATATGAAACATTGTTTGCTAAAAATAGTTTCAATGAAAGATCTTCACCGCGTCATTACAATAAAATGTAATTTATTGTATATATTCATTTTTGTTATTTTTTTTCTATTTCGGTCTGAAGCCATAAACAACCGGGCGGAGGTTTCATGAGCTGTCAACTCACCCGACGGGCCGACGCCCCGGACCTCGGCCCCCTTGGCGCCGCTACTCCCTTCTCCCAAGTTTGTAACTTCGTTAGGGTTGTGTCGCTGTGCGGCTGCGGGTGGTCGCGTGGTTTTCTTTTCCCTACTGCGAGCGTGGTTCCTGTTCTCGTCGTTCTGCGCGCCTGTCTAACTCGATGGATATGTTTGGTGCAAACTTTCAGAAACAGCTCAGCGATGCATTTGACGTGGTCATGTCCAAATGATGCGCCAGAAACGCAAATGTCAAGACCTACATGTTTGTTTGTTGTTGTTTTTCAACAAAAGACGGGTGAGTTTTACTTCCAGAACTCCGTTCGATTCGCTCAGCGAATTTACTTTTGGACGTTTGCTGCCCATTACGGTTAGTCTGCCGTGTGACTCTACTAGAGGCGGGCTTTCTTTATCTCGCAGTGAGAACAATCTCTTTCTAATACCCTCCACGTAGTAAATCCTCGAACTACTATGATTTTGATGAAGTCAATTGTATACTCTCAGCCCCACTTCGATTTATGTACAACTGCATATTTGAACTGTAACAACAGGGTTTAATCTAGGAAGTGGTTTCGGGCGGCACTCGAACAGACGGAGAATAAAGACAGAATTCTTCTTCCTCTATCTTCATTTGAAGTTTCAATTATTTCTGGTCCCGGGTGAGACAACGGCATTCTTCGTCATTAGTCTGTTCTGTAAAGATGTTTGTTTTGTGTCCTAACTATTTCATTAAGTTTAAAATCCTAAATATCATGACCACATTGCTATTACAGATGCTGGGACATAGAACGAGCATTTCAACACTTTCTCACGGAGGAAGGCTTCGGACACTTGGTGGTTCCCTACCAGTTCAACAGCCTCTTGAGTGCCAACAGTTCCGAAGCTTTATTCCACCACCTTTCCATCATGCTGACGTGAGAAGCTTTGAATGTGTAAAACGGAAGCTAAAGATTGCTGGAGGCTAGCTGAAGTGGCTTATTTCTTAAATGAGTGAACGACTTATTTTCTTTCATTGAACAGCTGATCTAACTTTTCACGGTGCATGCGTAATTATGTGGGCCAATGTGTGCATTTCGAAATGAATATATTAGTGGTAACTGTAATATTTATTTTGGTTCAGGAGAGCCGCGGCGCCGCAGAAAGGCAAGTAGCCCCTTCCCAAGAAGGTGTGCGGCGCCGCACGTTATGATGAAGTGACGAGATCATGCACTGATGACATAGAGCTCCCGGCTATCGTTAAATGGAGCTTGTGAGCGAGGGCAACAAAGTGATTTAGTCACTGTTTTATTTTCCAGTATGAAAGTGTAGTATTGTAATTAATTCGTTTGTGCATGACGAATGCACAATAAATATACCTCGAAATGTTTTGGTCGCAGCTATCGATTTCTTAATAGAAGGCTGAAAGTCTCGAAGCAATAAAACAATGAACACACACGACCACGCAGCATATACAGCTGAAACCAAAGTCGCACGAAGTAGGCATATACTATATTAGTGACTTTTAGCAAACCGCCATCGTGTTCCGCTTACAGCACTATTGGAGCCTTTGAAGCATGCTTTTTAAGCACGCGCCATGAGTGATACCGTGATCACACGGCTCGCGCTTAAAAGCATGCTTCAAAGGCTCCGGTAGTGCCGTACGCGGAACCCGACTTGCTGCAAGTCTCTATAATTATACGACCGGGACCGAGCGGGCTGTTCAGGGGCCTCGCTCCAGCACGACCCCGAAGCGATCGTGCGACAACCGCCCTACAAAAATAAAGTGGCGCCATGTTGGATTTTTTAGCGCTCGGAATAGAAACGGCTTCAAAGTAGGCTACTATTTTCCAACCGTGTTATATAAAAACGCCGTTTTAAAAAGTCAGTATGTATTTTTTTTAAAGTGGGGTTAGTTGCTAAAATGATTTTGTAATCTACCGAATATTAAATAATATGTTGAATCCTTTAAATAATGAGAGCCCCCCACCACGTACGGTGAATCCGGCGCTGCTGTACAAATGACGACTTCATTCACCCTATAAGAAATGTCCAGGTGTTGCCATGGTCCAATATCTCTGCAGGAGACCTCTTGCAATATAGCACCACGCATTGGAAGTCAATTGGGAGCTTTTCTTTGAACCATCTTTTGTGAATGTCCAAGTCAACCACTTAACGAGAATCACATGAGAAGCTATGGACTGATATATTCCTTTCAGAATATTTAAGAAATTTCGCTTTCACAGATGGCTCTCCTCTGAACAATAACGCAAAGTAAAAGAAAATAATTTTTGCGCAGGCAACAAGAAAACCGGTCTCCCAATTTGTGAGCAAGAAACTGTATTAAAATTAAAATTAAAATTCCTTCCTTCTTCTCTTTCTAATCACTGACGCTTTTTCACAGCACGTGAGCAAGACTTCAAGTGCCGAAGAAAGTGATGTAAAACAATAATGCACCGTAAACGTTAAACCGTAAACCACCTGCACCAGCGACGGCCCAAAGTGGATTTTTTTTTAAACCTCTCCATGGCTTCATTGAATGCCCAGAGTTTTGTTTGTTTTTTCAGAAGTCTTTATCAAAGTGCCTCGAGCGCCCGCACGGCTTCAATGTTTTTCTATCTTTTGAAGCTTTAGTCAACTAAACCCGATCCATCGATCGACTTAGTGTTCGAATCTTTACTCTGAACCCTTAATATTTTTATTTCCTGCCGCGAGATATTTACCTTTTTGTTAGAAACGTGTTCATTTATGAACTTGTCTGAAATATGCTTGTAAATGTGTGCAGTGCCAAATCATAGGCACTTCGAAAATTTAGCCCCATGTTGCACTAGAAATATATGTATTTTTTTTGCCCAGAATTCGAGGTAAAGCAAGCTTCTTTTCTTGCATGTCTGGTAAAAATACCTGACATAGAAAATCAGTCATCTGCGCAAAAGTTTATTTCTAACTCTTTTAGTTCACGTTCCGCCCATTGATATTGCCACCCCCCTGTCTTTTTCCGCACCATAAAGCGTGTCCGCTATCATCCGCGTCACCATGGCAACGAAGCGTCTTCTTTGTCGACGAACGCGCGGACGCAGCATATGAAACCAGCAACGGCAGACGCCATCTTCCGAATGTCGTCCTGTGAAACTAATATAGCAGCGCCCTACTTCGTTCACCCTGAAGCTGAGACTAGAAGCTCCGCCTTCAGCGCTAGCTCGCTTTTTTTTCCGCAGTGCTTTGATTGCGCCTACCTGTGCGATCCTACTTGCGTAAGCAAGGGTAGAAAGCTCGACCTGAAAGCAGACCTAGTCACAGCTCACGGGTGAACGGAATAGAGCCAAATTAGAATCTGAAGTTGTGGAGGTGGACGCAGGAAGCGAGATGCGGTCACCTGGTCAACCCTTGGCGATTTAGGCGAGGCGTGGTGCAAGGTCGCGCCTGAAATTTGTCTTTATTTTCCGCGAGCGAAGCGAGGAAAATTAGTTATAATATCAGGCATGGTCTGAAGAGGGACCAGGCATGGTCCCTCTAGATTATTATATTACTCAATTGTTCGCAAGTGCATTCGGCGAGTGTAGTAGTCGGACTTCATTGTGCGGAAGGAGACGGGGGGTGTGGAAAGATCTGGTGCGTATTTCCGCTTTTTCGCCGTGCTTTTCAATGGGCGGAACGTGAACAAATATAGTTCAAAATGAGGACTCAACACAGATGAGTGATCTTCTCTTGTGCCTAGTACGTCGACGGGCCTTACGCGAAACGAATTTTTCTTTGAGAATCCTGAGGTTTTTGTTTTCGGAACATGAGTTTAAAATATAAGACTGCGTCATTATCTTAGTTCTGCTCATAATAAGCACGCTTTTCTGCTGTCAATAAGTTGTGCTTTCAAGTTCCTTTGGAATTGCAAGCTTTTTCTTAATTTTTTACGTATACTAGTTTCATGCAAGTCGGCACTTTTGCCTCTTTGAGACCGCATGTTCATTTTATTAAGTGTGCAGCATTAAGACTAATAGGTTGTTCCTGAACAAAACCATTGAATGGTTGATTAATTGATTGACTAATTAATATTATGATAAATATTGGTATAAGTAGTAGTGGTAGTAAAAGTGATTGTAGTAGTAGTAAGGTAGTCTACCACAAGTATTACCGACAGTCACTGTCCCTCATCAATACACAAATTGTCCTCTACTGACAAGCACGTCAGGATAGCCACAGACCATTTCAATGACTGAAGAACGCACTTTCTGCCATCAAACTTTGTCGAAGGCAAATGGAAGGATGAAGAAACTGCCAATCCGACCAACTTTTGAATCTTTATCCTTTCAATATTGCACAAAAACGGAGGGTACGATGCGAATAAAGTTTTTCGTTCCAGATTCATCACAGATTTCGGAAAAGTGGCAACGACTAGATATTGATCCTTCATAAGTGACTGCTTTGTGAGTAAGCTCTGTGCTTCGAACCGATGTTCTTTTCTCGCAGTAATTAGATTGGGAGGAATAACATTAATGTACACACCTCTCATTCGCTTTTGGGAATTCTGGCAGGTAGGCAAACAGCCCGTGCAAACAGTTGATGCTGTTCATTGACCACGCAACACAGTCTGATCTGCAATTGATGTATAAACAAGTAGCATTAGGAAAGCAACAATTGTTCTGACGAGTAAGTAACCTGAAAAATGAGTACAACATCCCAAGATCACTGTTAACGGGTTCCGTAAAGACACGTGTAAGTCAATCATTTTTAAAAAAAAAGTGGTTGCCATTGTATTTCTTTTAAACATCTGAGAGCAGGAAGCGTAGAACTATTCGACGACTGTTTCTACTTCACTGAGTAAGCAATTGTAACAAAAGGCCGAGGTGAACGGACAACACCATTCGTCCTTGTGTTATATTGAAACTCCTGTCAAGAAAGCCCTACGAACTTATTGAATCTAAGCTGCTGAATAAGTTTTCTAGTATTCGCCCATATTTGTAACGTGCAGTGCAGCCTTTACACCAAGAACCGATCTTCATTTCTTGCGATTATTTTCGAATAAACAGTTTGCATTTATGCCATAAAATAAGCAAATATAGGTTCCAATATGTCCCATTGCAGGCATACATTGTTGCCGCCTTTTTCGGAAGTTGAATATTTTAGTCTGGTCGCATTTGAACTTGGAAATTCCCACAATTTTTAAGAGTCGCCTCAACAATGTAACTATACAGAACCCCAAAAGGTGAGCCAGGTTGGTAGTACAATTCACTCGCAAGCCTGCGCCTTTTTTCGTGTTTGAGGTTTTACCCTGCTAGCTATATTTTCTGTAAGGGGAAAAAACATTATCTGTAAAATTTCGATATACAACGCAGGCGTAAAATTTATATTTTACTGCTGGTTACGCAATATCTACAATGTTTTGAGATTTTTTTATTCCTGTGAAACGGAGCATAATATTCACCATATAGCTTCCTAACAAACGCCACCACGTGAAAGCCACAAGCGCTTTTTGCCTGGCCCCTTTCTATGGGGCGTGCTCCGACGAGAACACAGTAAAGCAGTACCCAATTCAGGTGGGTACGTTAACAATGGCAAACGGGGAATGCGTTTGGTTAGAAAGAAACATAACTCTAGAAGGTGGTTGCAGAAGTGCTTGCCTTCCAGCACATTAATGAGAAGGAAAAAAGTAAATTATACATGTAGTCCCGTCAGTTGAGGCCATCCGCAGAGGAACGGCTTTTCAATCTGCGTCATCTGCGGGTCGCTGCAATGCTCTAAGTCGGAGGTGGCGGGAAAAACTATAAAATTCTTCGGCTACGCATCAGATCATGACAAGACGAGCTCGGTTTCTAAACCCCAAGACGTGGGCTGGCTTCTCTCCTTTTGCGCCCACCAGCACACTCGATGTAAGCGTGTCTTTTCGCGCATCACTTAAAAACCGGCTCGAATCTACTGACGAGCGTTCGTATGAAGATCCGGAAACTCCCCTCCCCACAACCGCGTACCCGTCCGCTCAGTCGAAGGCTGCACTCAAACAGTTCAAAGTGAGAAGACTCAAAGCCGTACCGAGAAATGAAAAGTGGCCGGCAAGTATACTGAGCACGTCGTCAACAAAAGCGCTCGCGGACCGTCGCTTTCAATCCCACTCCCCAGCCCCGCATGTCCCGGTGCCAACTTCTTCGTGGACTTTGGATCCCTTGTGCGCTTTTCCGCTTCCATGATCTCAACGGAAATCCAAGAAGCAAACAATTCCCCGAAAGGGGATTGGACAGAGAGACGCTCCTTCCCTTCTGCTGAGCCTCGGCCGCCTCCGGAGGCTCCTCGGAGTTATCGCGTCTCGTGTGTTGGACGGCGTTCTCTTTTTGGGCCGACGACTTGAATACCGGCGGGACCGTTGAGAGAAGGCCAGAAAAGAGGCGAACCGGAGCTTGACGCCCCGGAGAACGATAGGATCGCGTCGGCGTTAGTGCCCTTTTCTGGACGCATCCGTTTCTGCTAACGGTCGAGACGAACGTTTTCATTCAAAGAAAAGCAAACGCCAATAGGAAACAAAGGTTGTTCCTATTATACTCCAAAACCTAGTGCGCTGTTTGACGTATTCGAGTCTTATGTCCTGCGCTGCGCCAGAGCCTTGTTTCTTTCTTTCACTTGCCACGGCGTATCTAGACGCCTCTCGTTAATAAGGAGACGTAGAAACGCAGCCGGGAACGCACATCGCGGCGTCTGTAGCTGTTATAGAACACATCCTATATTGATGTCATTAATAAGACAAATGTTTCCAATATTGTTTTTTTCAGAGTGGCAAAACAAAGCCCACAGTTATTGCCTCGCGCTTGGCGGAATGGGCAGCGCAGGTTTTAACCAGCAGAGGCACGTTTCACAAAGACCATTATTTTCATTTCTGGATAGTTCCAGCCATTCTCCTCAGTTGTCGTGTATTCTGCATTAGAACGTTCTCCAATATAAAGCGGGCGTTTGAACCCTACTAAAAATAAAGCTGAACTAGCTCGCTACACTGAGTCAACCTCACACTGTAGTGATCGATTCTGCTTTTGAGGCAACATCGACACTCGCGACGGTACGTGTTGACGGACGGTTGGGTCTTAATATTATGGGCCTCAAGATAGACCTAAAGGGTGGATCTTCCGTTGCGCTTTCATCGTCATAAGACTGTGAATGGAAGCATGGCCTTTCCATACGCCCTCCACTTTCGCTCGCGCCACCCTCTTGATTTTCGCGTTTATTTTGCCGCATGATATCGTTGAGAACACTGTATTAGTGGGGAACGGTTCTGTACTGTTTGTTGTTTCACTGAAGAGCAAATCGTGTTACATACGTACGGCCGAAATTTAAACAATCACTTTTGTGGAGGCGTCGTCCGCTCTAGACACAGGTTGGGGAAGCATGGATCCCCAAGAAGGATGCCTGTTTCCGGGTCAACCGGACTATATATGTTAAAAAGCTGGGTATTTTCAAACATTTACTTTTCACTTGCCGGATACTTACAGATTATTACTACTGTGGATTTCATAAGCGGAGGTTTTACGCATTTGTTTCCGCACAGCTTTTAGATTTTCTGGGGAATTGTAAACGTTGTGAATTTGAAACGTTGTGAAAGAATAAACGTTGTGACGTTCTTCTCGGTAGTGTGCCTGTCGGTAGTGTTGGTTCAGCCGTTTCGATGTCCAGGAAGAGGGCCGTGATTGCTAAGAGACTAATAATATGAATATATGATTATATATATTTTTAAATGTTGTAGGCTCTTTGCGACTCAAACACAACCCACACTACGAGATATGCAGCACCGGACGCGGTGGCACATTTTTACTGATGAGGGCTAGCAATTCTAACCGACTTTTCAATAACTCTCCGCCTTTACCCAACAAATTATAATACAAAGAAATTAACAGATTAAAGTTAAGGCCATTTAATCGAAATCTCGAGTTGGACAAAATCGGGCCAAAAAGAAAATATAGCTGCTTTAGTATTTCCGACGTCCTCACTTTTTTAGGACACATGCTTCCAGGGAGAACCACTTGAGCATTTTTGTAATTTTCATCGGGAGATTATGACGTTCAACTAATAAATTCGGAAAGACTTCAAATAAAACGAGTCTTCTCAAGTTTGTGCTTCTGTAGCCGTCACAACGGCAAGTTTCAGTACCATTTATGGGGTAGTAAAACAGTAAAACAGTGTGCCGGACAGCATATTATGACGGGCCTGTGTGGGCGAATATTGGGTATGATTGGTTTAGCCTTAGCCGACGTTTACGGTGAATGACCAGTCATGGCCAGAAACGGGGATTTGTTGGATTCGTAGGCCGGGCAATCTCAGTGACTGCCTGTGGTCGATTATCACCGGAGAGTCACGGCGTACATCGGCGATACGACATTGGCAAAAGTCAACAATCGGTTTTCACCGCCTATTCACCGGTTCCGTCGGCCATGCTCATGCAATCAGTGTCGATAAAGGGTATCCACCTTCTATTCACTACATTCGCTGATCATCTTCCAGAGAAAAATACCGATAGCTGATCTTCACGGCCTATTCACCGCATCGATCGGCAACCTTGCTGCAACCAATTTCCATGACTGGCATCCATCGTCTATCCAATACATTCATTGGCCATGTTCCAGCAGCAGATACTTATATCCGGTATACATAGCCTATTTACCGTATCCATCGGCCATGTTGGTGCAACCAAATCCGATAACTGGCATTCCCCGTCTATTCACTGAATTATCCGGCCGTGTTCCTACGGTCAATAAACGGGATTTTCGCAACTTTTTTTTTATGCTTTGGTAGGAATTAATGGTGGTCTGAAATAGTTATCTTGTGTGGCATATCTTTGTTTGGCTGATATTGTATTTTATTGTATACCGGAGTGACATACCAATTGTATTTTTCTTCTGTGTGTTTGTTGAATCACCCACTGAAGGGGGAGCTTGGACCACCCAGAAGCTACTAATGAAACTTTTCGTCCATTTCTCCCGTTTCAAAATACGAAACCAAATAAATATAATTATATACTATTATTATTATTATTATTATTATTATTATTATTATTATTATTTTTTATAATTATTATGATTTTATTATTATTATATTATAAGGCTTACGCCGTTCATTCACTGCATACATCGGGCAGGTTCTTGCAACAGATTCACATAAGTGGGCTTTCCCGCGCTTTATCATGCATTCAACGACCTTGTTCTAGCAGTGAATGACAATAAGTGGAATGTGCTGTTTATTCACCGCATTAATAGGCCATATTTTATTGGGAAATCCCAACAACTGGCATATACTATCTATATGTTACATTTACTGCCCAAGCAGCACAATTCACTGGTTCAAGCGTGAGCCTGCTTGAGCAGCCGGGGAAAGTTTCCCCGGCCCAAGCACCATTTTGCCCCAAGGGGCAAGCTAGCCTCAGCCTTGCTAGCGGTGTCTCTACAGCCAGACCCAGGCTGGCAGTTCAGTGGTCAGCCAAGCTTGGCAAAACAGTCTAAATGCAGCCTGGGACAGGGTGGGAATTCAGTGGTCAGCCAAGCTTGGCAAAACAGTGTAAATACAGAGTGGGCCAGAGTGGCAGTTCAACGGACAGCCAAGCTTGGCCAAACGGTGTAAATACAAGCTGGGCCAGGATGGCATTTCAGCAGTCAGCCAAGCTTGGCAATACGGTGAAAATGTAGCTCGGGCCAGGGCGGCAGTTCAATCGTCAGCCAATCTCAGCTGTACAGTAAAGCTTGGTCGATTTACCGGCACCGGTGAAAAAAAGTGCCGGGTGGTGTGCTTTCAGTGGTATCTCAATACACATATCAGAAGTACTGCCCTACACTTTTCTGCACAAGTGCAAAAGGTGCAGGTAAACCGAACGAGCTTAGTTTAAACACAGTCCATTGCCAAGGATCCATTTCACTTAGCTGTGAGCAAACCTTGCAAGCATCCTGGGAGGCCCGATTTTGTACCCTTTGATAAGCTTGCATTACATGAGTCTTTGCATCAAGAAATATGATAGTGGACAAAACCCATTTGCAATTACCTAGTTGAATTCGATTTTTCACAATCTCTTCATAAGCTGCTAAACCGCACTGAACAAAACAATTTAAAGTGAGCCATTTCAATTTCGCTACACGTTAGTGGATGATATACACGAGAAAAAAGGCACAGAACAATGTTTTTTCTTTTATTTCTTTATTTTCAAATTTGGCTTTTGCGACGCTTACAGTCCCGTGTGTCAGCTGTCGCTCAGGATGTTGGGGTGGACGTCGGGGTGGATGTCAAGGTGGCTCTCTGGCAGGCTGCTGGGCAGAACAGTGACGAATTGGGCTGAGAGGATGGCTGTGTCCCGAATCTTCTTGGCCATCCTCTCAGCCCTGCCTCCCTCGCGATCCGGGGCCCCAGCCAAGTAATCACCAATGGCCCGCTCCACGTCCGCCACGATGCTCTCCACGCGGCTCCGGATTATTGCTGGAGAAAAAGGAAAAATAAAAATGCGGAAGCGAATGTTATGCACGCCACAAGGCAAGTCACAAAATGCATTAGGGACATATAGAAACAGGGGAAACTCTCGTGCAGTAATTTATTCCAAGTCGAGTTTAGGGCTTCCGAGAAAGAATTACCATATTTATTCTAAACAGGTCAACCATTTGCTTGAAACTGTTCTTTACCAGTAGAAGTTGATCTGTAATCATAACCAAACAAGGTCGATCTATAGGCCAATGCGCTGTTTTAAACAAGCCTGCATTTGGTGTCATCAAATGTGGGCACTGTGCATGCGCGGAAACGAGATTCCTGTGAAGTGAAGCGTCCGCGCACGCACCATTTTGACAACAGCGTCACTGCGACGGCGTGACATCAAAGCCATGTGTTGGTCTACAAAGGCCTGTTCACACATACATCACAGCAACAACTCAGTAAAAAGCACCGACTTTGCACGTGACCAATGGTGTCACAAGAGGGAAGGGTGTGGGGGGGGGATGCACGAGACGAGTGGCTTGCATGCTTTCGCATGCACAACTCACAAGTGGGAAATGTGGGGGGAGGGGGGGGGGGCACCGCCTTAGGTGCAGCGCTCATGGGGGAGGGGGGTGTCACAGCGGGCCACGCAATATTGGGGGGGGGGGGGGGGTTCTAGGCAGGCTACCTCCCCGTGCAGCTGACCCCAGTGACGTCACTGCACATGACCCCATTTTTCCTGCTCACACACACAATTCAGAGCCAACTTTAAGCATTGACAGCAGTGCTGAATGTTATTTCTCCACCGATATTAATCTGCTAACTAACCTAAGAATAAGCAAAATGTATGCCCCGTTTGAGAGAGCCCTCTGGGCCGGTTTGCTCATCTTGCGGACGCGGCCGCGGCTACGGCCAAGAGGGATTTTTCTCTCACGTGACCAGCTCCATGGGGACAAGGAAGTACCTAGCGTCCCAGCCTAATGGCGGAGAAATCCGTATCGCTTCAAGCACAAAAGCCTAATTTCGCTCGCAGAAACTGACTGCAGGGACTTTCAACTGGGGTCCAATTGACCGCCCCTTTATACTGTAGGAGCGGCAGGTAAAGTTACGGCCAGGGAGGGTAAATATGAGCCAAAATAAAGAAAAAACCACGCGAGATAAAAGCGGTGGCAATATATTCATATACCTCCGCCAGCGCCGGCGGCTCGCGCTTTCAACTGTGGTCAAGAGGTTAGAGCGCCTGTACTTGACGTAGGGGCGTGCAAGTCCCGGGTTCAAATCGCGCCAGAAACTCTGTTTTTTTTTTTGTATTTGACTGCACTCCTAAATACGAATGTAGACAAGACCCTATGAGCTCTATAAAATTATTAGGCGGGTAGTTCTGACTCACCAGTTCGTTGTTCATGACCTCGGAAGAGTGCATACATGTCTCTAGCTTTCTTTACCAATTTCCGCCACGCCTCCTGCATCTGCCGTACACACCGCGGAAAGTTGACAATATCTTCACATGCCCGTCTCTTCGTTCGCCAGGTAACTGTGTTGCTGAATTTCTCTTGAATTTGTTGTTTCCGTTTTCCAACTGCTCTAATTAATTCTATTTGTTGATCCAAATTCATTTTAGGTGTTTGCGTTAGAGAGAAGGTTTGCGATGTCGACGCCTGATTCATTTTTGAATGCGGTTCAACAAGTAATGTGTTAATATTACAAATTAATTGCCACAACAAAATGTAAAGAGTAAAAATATACCTTTTATCACATTCCATGCAAGTAAAAGTATGATCTCTTTTATTTCGGTTTTACTACTTTCTCAGACGTTTGACTAGCTGCCTTGCCTGTAGGATTTCGCTCAATCAATGCATCCAGAGCTGCTGCTCTTTTTTTTTTCCTTATTTTGTGGAAGTTTTTTGTTTATTTTAATTGTCACAACCGCAGTTTTTATTAGTACTAAAAGGCGTCTCCTGTTATTGAAAGGAGTCGTGGCAAGAGCGTTGTATATTTAAAAACACATAAAATCGTAGTTGCTGGGGGAAGGATGCTTGTTTCGGCTCCGTTTGTGTGAAAGTCATACCAATGTTGTTACCTTGGTTTCCTTTTAATGAACATTAGTGAAACGATTGAATTAGCGCGTTAACTTGCCTTGATATTTTCTTTCTTCCCGGAGTTTCAATTGAACAGGTGGGACTAACAGCAAAAACAGTGTAAGGCGCAGTAGTGCAAGTGGATGATTCGTAAACAAGATCACAATTAAAAAGTGAGACACACGCAAAATACATGCAAAAAAAAAAGTTCCTAGCGCGATTTGAACACGGAACTTTCACGCCGCGACGTCAAGTACCGACGTTCTAACCTCTCGACCAAAGCAGAAAACGCGAGCCGCCGGCACTGGCGGAGGTATATAAATATACTGCCACCGCTCTTATCTCGCGTGGTTTTTTCTTCATTTTGGCTCATATTTACCCTCCCTGGCCGTAACTTTACCTGCCGCTCCTACGGTATAAAGGGGCGGTCAAATTGACTCCAATTGAAAGTCTCTGCAGTCAGTTTCTGCGAGCGAAATTAGGCCTTTGTGCTTGAAGCGATACGGATTTCTCCGCCATTAGGCAGGGACGCTAGGTACTTCCTTGTCCTTATAGAGCTGGTCACGTGACAGAAAAATCCCTCTTGGCCGCAGCCGTGGCCGCGGCCGCAAGATGAGCAAACCGGCCCAGACGCTGCTCTCACCAGCCACTGCAAAGCGATGAAGCTTCATGCACGCGCACCATGAGCAGTGCATGATTATGAACTGTGAGCTCCATGTGAAATGAAATTAGTGCCACAAGGGGACCTAAGCCGCTGTAAACGACGGAAGAGAGCATGCGTGCCGTACAAAGAGATGAAGAGGCAAAATGAAAAAGAGGTGTAACAGCTGAAAAGGCAATCATAAGAAACAGAATTAAAACAGATAACCCCATGTTAACCCCATAACCCCAAACAGAATTAAGGCAGATAACTCCGTGTAACAGCCGAAAAAAAACATTAACTGGGAATGTATGAATGAGGTTCTACCGTATATACGAACAATACTAAAATCGAATGAATAAAACGCGGAGGACAAGCACAGGACAACCACATTCTTTCGTGGTTGTCCTGTGTTTGTCCTCTGCGTTTTATTCTTTCAATTTTAAGTATTCATTTTCAACTCGCTCGCTTTTACCAGTATAGAAACAAAAGTTGATACATACTTTGCTACGGTACAAACTAACACACATTTATGGTGCAATTTGTTTAGAGTCCCTGAAAAATCAGCTCACCTGAAAGTTTTTCATAATCCAGATTCTATAGCAATACTACTAACATGGTGCACTACTTGAAAGATCAGCTCACCTCCTAAGATCACTAGCCAGAAGGGAACAGCCTCGACTGGATTAGAAAATCATGGGGAAATGATTAACCATGGTGATAAAGAAAGTGCTTGCTTTACTACGAACACTTATTCAGAAGTTATATGAAAATATTCTGGCCACTTTACACGCACGTTTACACACCACAAATGTTGCTTAAAACTGATCCAGTACTTCTTCGGATTCTTGGCAGCTGACGAATTAAAAGAAAAAAGTTGTCATCATTTTTAATTAGCATGAAGGTGTGAAATGAAAACACCTTACCAACAGCCACGGTACAGAGCTGCGTGTCCCTGAACGGCCGCTTGTGGCTCCTGCGGCCGCAGATGCTGAAGCGCACCTGCACCTGCTTCCGCAGGAGCCGCTCCAGGGTGCGTCGCACAGCCTACATGATTGCTGCGCCACCCACGCCGGAGAGTTGCTCCTTCTACACGAATAAAAAGAAAACAAATATTGCACTTTAGGTATCAAAGTTAATTTAATATGAGTAAGATAAAAACTGACTATAGAATGGCATCCATCTCACCTAAGTGAAAGGGTAATGTGTCATTGAATTAATTCTGTTGACAGTATTCACTACACTATTATATAAAAGAGAGTACTGAAGATCTAACGGAAATAAACCCTGGAGAAGGGGAGCAAGGGAGACAAATGACAAACACCAATCTCCAAACACTCCTAGCTGCATTTGGAGATTTGTGTTTGTCCTTTGTCGCCATACCTCTTCTCCAGGGTTATTATTGTTATTGTCCAGCTCGCTTGCACTTTTGCAATAATTGCATTATCATCATACTGAAAATCTATCCATACTTTTACTGAAAATAATAGATCAGGTAATTGACCCCTTGTGAGCTTCCCTCCGGCAACTGACTATAGTTAATATATTCAGTTTAGCAAACTTTCAGTTAAGTGAACTATTTCCTTGGGTCCCTTGATGTTCGCTCAAGTGAGAGTTTACTGTATATGGTAGCCAAAGAAATCTAATTTACAGAGAAGTTTGCCCACCTATAAAGTTTTAATCCCCCGACCTTCTGGTTAGATTAACCATGCTTAATAGTCCAATTAACCGCTAATGGCAGATTCACATGACGGACCGAATCTTGATTCTCGTCCGCAGCCGTGTACCATGCGACTGTCACGTCACAGATTCCTGCAATCCAAGCATCGTCCGCATACACGTGGAGTAAGATGGCCCCTTTTCGCTCGCGTATTTTCGGTGGGCAATTGACTAGAAAATCGTTTAGTCTGGCAATGGCACAATGTGTTTTTTGTTGTTGTTTTTGGATGATTAAAAGAAAGATGGTGCATCGTTGGGTTTTGTGCATTTGTTGCTTCATTTTGTACTGCAATGTTTGGTTTCACGTGTGAAAGAAGCGGCAGAAACTTTGACCGGCTAACACTGCCTCTCCGGATTTGTGTCAGAAGCTTCTGTCAAAGCTTGGCTAGCACGCTGCAATATTTTTTGCATGTCCCATCAGCCTTTCATCCAGCACGACCCTTCTTGTGACTGTGGTCTACAGAAGTGTTGTGCACGAGCACAGAGTGTGCAAAAGCATCTCCAAATGCCCCTCCACGAGCCCCGGACTTCGTTGCTTCTACGTCGAAGCCTTCTCGAGTAGGAGCATGCCTATGACGCTGTCACGCCTAAGCTAAGACTGTGGCGGGAACTAAGTGCCCGCTGAACAAATCAACCAGCTGCCTCTCATCCTGTGACCGGCATTTTGTGCATGGGTATGGGCGGGAGCATGATCGCGTGGCGAAAGAAAGGTGTATGACTGGTCCACTGAGGATATAGTGTTCACAGCAACCTATCACGTAGTCCTGTCTTGCTCTGTACAAAACAGTGGCGCACTAATCTTTATTGTGGTAGCAAACATTGATTTTTCTCTTTGACAACAGTGCCACAGTGCAATGTTGGTGTTTTGCGGCACTGTCGGCCGGGAACGTGTTCGGTCCGCCCTCGCTGTCGTCTGCTCGTCGCCTCCTTTCTGTGGATCTGCTTGAGTGAATTGACCGCGGACATGTCATTACATGATCAGTTTGTCCGCCAAATAGTCCGCCATGTGAAACGGTCATAAATGGAACTAAGATGGTTTGAGGCACTTAAGTTCGAGAGTTTCTAGCTTACATAATTTTTAATTTGCATAGTGAAAGGTAAGCCTTTTAGGAAAAATGGGTTCTAAGATAAAATTATAACCTCGATTATTTTTATGTAACAATGTTCATATCAACTTGAGTCCTAGTGATTATAAAAATGTTTCTTTCAATTCTCAAAATTGCACAGGAAACCAGAGTGGAACTATAACGCAACCAACCAAAGGTCAAATCGATATTCTTGTTGCCTCCTTCCCTTCATTTTATGCTTCCCATTTTATGCTGATTGCCCTCAATCATTCTATATGCCCCTTTTCTCGACTCAAAAGTATGTAGAGGTGTGAAAACAATAAGGCCATATCTTCAATCGTAAAGCTGCCTTGATAAGTGGCTGTCTGTGACTAAATATGAAATAATGGTTAAGCTAACATTTTGGTAAAATTTAGATATGAAGCAGTTGAACATATGCTGTCGCTCCATTTCTCAAGCCACTTGTTGTTCTAGTACATATAGTGAAAAAATGTTTGATATTCACCAGGACAACCTGATCAGCGGGATTGATGAGGTGCCTCTCTGCCGCCTCAAAATCGTTCATCGTCGCCAGCGGTACAATAAAAACCGCTAGCGGCACTGGGGCATCAGGCGGGCAGTTCGCACGCTCAAGTGAGCGATGCGCACTGCCAGCTGGTCCTGGTTTTCCAGGACCTGCGCCGCGTCCAGGCGGAGAAGGTGCACCGCGTGCCGTACATCAAGAAGCACCTTAAGAAGATCCGACTCGAAGGCTAAAATAGAGGCAAAGGAAATTATTGTGGTTAGATCTACGAAGGAAACGTGCTGAAAACAACACTTCACATAAGACTAATAATGAAAACAATGATAAAAAAATAAATTATATAGCCCAAAAAATATTTGCAAGCCTTATGCAATTGATGGCAGCAAATTCATACCATCCTGCCAGCGGCTCTTTCGTCGCGCATATTGTTCACTTCCGAGCAATAAATTATACTAACTTTGTTTCACCTTTCAATAGACCAGGAACCTACAAATCATAGACGTGATTGTAGCTTCAAATTTAGCTGCTTACGAAATTCCAGCTCCAAATCTGTACCCGTTATCACCACAAGAACCACAGTAAAACAAAGTCCGGCTCCCAGCGGATCATTACTAATTTCCCCCTTTAGTAGAGAATTAATATAAATACAGGCACATTTTACATCAAATATATATTATCTTATCAAGCCGTACACATTTCAAATGCCAAAAGCATGCTGCTTCCTCCGACAACCAAATCTTATGAGAACTACTACTTGCAGCATATGAGTAATGTGCAAAACATCCTTTTTTTTAGGTGAAAACGAGTATAGCTATATCTGAAAATTATATATCCAAATATAGCTACTCCCCCCTCCCCCCCCCCCCCTCACTTCCCCTGGTCAGTGACCATGGAAAGCAAGGTTGGGGGGAGGTGAGGTTTAGGGGCAGCACTGTTGAAGACCTAGGGTGGCAAAATGCTAAGTTCACCTCTGGTCACAAGACCTTCGGAAGGGGCACAGCGGCACTCAAGGTGCGCAGCCTCGTCATATGTTCGTGGCACTGTGCTGGTGATTGCGGTTTATAGCTACTACTACTGTCTTGTGTAAGGTGAAATAGAGCATAGAAAACAGCCTCACCACTCCACAAGGTTTCAACACAATAGGTAAGCCTCTTAAACCAAGCTAAACCTTATTAGTAATTCTGCTTTATCAGGTACTAGTTATTTTTAAGATATTTGAATAATATTTGTTATCAGTTGTCTCTGATAATAAAAAATAAAACAGCTAGTCTGAACATGCAAATCAGCCAAGCTATGGGCACCAGGTTGCCCCACCTAGCCCAGAGTGGCGGAGGGGTTAAGGCCGCAGGTCTTTCTCCGCCGCCACTACTGTCGGCTAAATGGTGCCACCTGCTGCCCAGTGTGTGTGCTTACTTGCACAGTCACCGGCATTTTTCACTAATATAAGCGATTGCTGGCATATCTGTACAAAGTGCTGGTTTGGGGTTCCTGAAGCCACTGAGACCGACCGACGTTGGGGTTCCTAAGATTCTGATATCGATGTTGACTGCTACAAAAGCCACTGATAAGAGGTCGCAACCGTTGAACATATGGAAATTATTTTATCTCAGAGTTGATGAGACGACATGTCGCAACTAGGATGCCTTCATGTACCCTTTGCTCAGGTTGACAATACTTTCCATTTTCATAACAATTTTGTTTCTTTTTTGCTTAGAAGCATGAGAGGTCTCCAATTTGTGGTTTTGGTGTATGATGATTTGTATACAGAGTATTTCCATAACTGCAGACTCATGGCCAGGCCATGTCGAGGCACGTGCAACACTCCTGTTTCGGTGTAAGCACTGAGTGCCTGACTTTGGCCTCAGCACGTTTATTTAACAAGGCCCCCGCCGCGACACCTGTCGGTGCGGCAGTGCAACTGCCGTCATGACAAGTATCAATGTTTAACAGGTAGAGCTGGTCTCATGCAAAGCAAGAAGTATGAACAGAGAGGTTTCAAAGGTGCCCCTGCTGCACGAGGATTCATACAGCCAAGGCACATTTTCTAAAGCAAGAAGGCTTGCCATTTACGTTAAGGTTTCAAAGGTGCTTCTGCTGCACAAGGCTTGATACAGCCAAAGCCTACTTTCTAAAGCAAGGGAACTTGCAACTCACTTTAAAGTGAGATGTTATAGATATCAGCAATGACCGGTTCATGCAAAGATGCCAGACATGTTGTTCTTGACAGATAATCAAACATGTTTTGTAATCAAACATGTCATTCTTGAAATGTAAAACTGAAAATTACGAGTGATAGGCAGGTTTTGTTTTGGTGATCGAAATATATCCAGAGTATGGACATTTAATGTCTTACTAAGGGCAATGGAAATATGAAATGTACAGATGTGATTGTGCCAGTCTTCTAAACTTAGTCAGGTCAATATTAAGCAGTGACCGTAATAAAACATCTGGTATGCTTACGGCACATGGTAGCCTCAACCGCCTCAGCTGCCTCCAAATTCCGCCTTTTGGGTGCTTGCTCCTCTGCCAGGGCTGAGGTAAGGAATGTTTAGTCTCAGATTAAGATCTTTCAACTCATCACACAGTCATTCACACTTTTCAGCAACTAGATATCAGCCATTTTGGCACAGCCAGTGACCCTTTCTGCCCAACATCTCAAGGGCAGTCAATATCAACAAATCTGGCAGATACGCTTCAAATGCACATCGTTTTGGGAGGCAAAGCATGTTTGGCAGCTCCACTTCCAAAATGAGCTTAAGGTGCCCAAAGCTTAAGTATGATGGCTTCTTTTATAAACGGTTCTCGAGGCAAGCAAAATATTTTATGAATGACCGGAGGCAGCAGACTGGAGGCAACAGCAAATTTTCTGCAGTCTGCCAAACAAATGTGCATCTGAAACGTGTCATCACAAATGCCGGTGTAGACAGCCCCTTCTAAAGGTTGCTGAAATGAAAAAAATATACTTCTCACGTTGAGAAAGAAGTTAAATGTAATGAGTGAAGTAAGCTAATGACAATCACACATTAGTATTTTAACAGATGGCTATATGTTTCGTTCCAAACAGCCGATTCCAGCAAGCAGGTTCGATGGGCTAGCTCAACACCTCTAAAATAATCAAAACCCCTGCACTAGCATTTCAAAGTCATCACGGTGAGATCGAGCACAGAAACAGATCAAGTGCTGCATCTGTCAAGTCATCGTGATAATGCGCCGAGCTACTCTTTCCTTTCTGTTATCACAAGTCATATTATCTGTTTTATCTGTTTATATTCATGGATGCACCAATAAATGGGGGATTCTCGCTCACTCCCGAATGGCTGTCTGGTTGTCTGACATGTCTGAGACGTCATCTTTGATCGAGTCTGCGGGTTCGCCGGGTTGTGAAGGCTCTGCTGCTGGGCGAGGTTTGCAGTCCACGTCCGGCAGTAAGACCAGAGACGTAGTCTTCCGCAGGAATCGTCGTCAGCTGATCCTACTGCCGGATGTGACTGGTGCTCGCACACCAGCCACGCTGGTGCGCGAGCACCAGCCACGTCCGGAATAAAAGCCACGTCAGGCCATTCGGCCACTTCAAGCCACGTCGGGAATAAAAAGCACGTGCGGGTGTTCCCTTCTACTTCAACTCAAAACAGTCGTATGATAAATACAAAGAGCTTGCCGTCGTTCGTCAACAAACCATTGGAATGCTATGCTTTTGGCGTCGATATGTGTCCCCGTGCTCTTTTCCGCGTTGCAATTGTTGCTTCAATGTCCTCCTGGCAAAGTCTGACTACTTTAGCAGCCTCAGCGAAATTAACTTGGCTTGTTTTACCGCAAAACGTTGAGTGAAACGTTGCATGACATGCGGCGATTCATCCCGCGTAGACGCAGCAGAATGCACGCTAAAGCCTGATTCGCAGGATGAGATTCTTCTTGCTGTTTTCAGTCATTACGTCGCTCCAGCTGCAAAAGCATGAAATGTAGCAGAGATAATCGACGTTGATACTACAAATTGCAAGCATAATCAGTCCAAGTGAATCAGACATAACAAGTCGGTGATGCCAACTTTAGCAATTATCAACATCTTGTATCTACTGTTTACACCGAGCTTGCTTACTCCGACCAACCTTCAAACTTAAAAGTCTTTTGAGGACCTGCACTTACTCCTTATTGGAATTACCGGGTCAACGTTTTATCTACAGGCCGCTGTCGTCTGAACGAGCAGACAACAACGAGCAAGAACGTTTGGAAGAACAGACTACGGTTTGAACGATGAGGCGGCCGTCTGAACTTGAACACACACTAAGCGTAGTCCGCGGGTGGCCCAAACAACTTGGCCGTTTTCCCAAGTTCATGTTGGAACAAAACAAATGACTTTGATGACCATACGTATCCGCGAATTCAACCCAAAGTGCTTTCCGTACAAGCAATTGTGGTCCAATGGCATCTGGTTTTCCTTTTCACTCCCCGTGTCCATCTTTTTGGATGAACCGAGCAGGCAGACAACTCATGAATACTGATCTTCAAACCTTTCGCAACTGTTTTGGTACAACCCCAGTCACAGCATTTTAACGAGAAGGCAAGTTTTTGCCTGGTTTCTTCTAAAACAACACAGGCATGCACGCTCCGCATGGCGACTTCCGCCCACAGCCCCAGACCGGAAGTGCGCCTGACGCGTCACCACCGCACCGTGACATAACAGAGCTGAGTTTGTATATATATAGACAAGGGTTTCGGGGTCGAATAGGGCAAATGCTACATAAACCTTTGTCTTATTAATGTGGCCAGCTCATATTATGGACAATCTTGGGAAGGAACAGAGGTGTCCATATTTACGAGGTATCCCTGTATATGCAGACTACACTCTCACTCCAAATTAAAACATTGTTTACCTTTACATATACTACATGATTATATCAATTACTAATGCCCCTAGGTATGTGCAAAGGTTTCACAACTTGACGTCACGAGGAAATCATACAAACACCACTTACTGCGAACGGAGAATACCCGCACAGGGTGGAGGGGCCACTCCTCTTCATTCCCAGGTGGGGCCTGAGATTGGGCCAGCTTTACAATTAAGGCCATTGGCATGTTTCCTGGCCAGGAGCACAGTGTCTTGGTTTCATTGAGCCAGGATATCGGAACAGCAGCTACGATGTCGTTCCCAAGAAACTCCACCGCACAAAAAGGGTGGTGTTCCTTTTTGAAATGTATATAACATTTTCGTTACTGCAAGACAAAGCCACAGCTGATTAGCAATGGGTAGTAATTCAATATTAGGGCCGTGCTGCTGAGAAAAGGAGGATGGGCATAAGAGGACACGGAATAAGTTGAGGGGTTACTCGCGTGGGACCGAAGATGGACGGTGTCTGCGGCCCAGCAGACCCGTCGGAGGTTGGAGCATGAGTGATCTATGATCGCGGGCCAGCGCTCGCAATGCACGGGCTCAAGTGCGAGCCCGTGTAAGTGGCACACCGAGTTCGTGGTGTGCCACACCATATATTTTTAAACACTACACAATTTACCTTGAGTTCAACAAAGTGACTAAGAATGGGGAGGAGTTCCTGTGGGCCTGCAATCGGAGCATTTTATTGGGCAAAAAAAAAAATGAGATCAAAGTCAGATTTCGTTTCTTACCTATGCCTGTTAAATAAATGCCCCAAATGTTTTTTTTACTACATTCACACAAAAAAGCGTGCATACTGACTTAAAAAGAGTTTCATATTTTTGTTGTAACTTATGATTAAAACAAGTTTGCTGTTTAATATTAAAAAAAATGCATTAACCTACTGATTCCTATCACAATTGCTAGATCACGCTTCTCCACTCCGCGAATGCGGTCACCAGACGGCCATCATGTACCAACAGGATGTCGACCAGTTGGAGCGTCAACGAATTTTAAAATATACCCATCATGTTCACAGATAGGCTGAATATGATCCACAATATCCGTAAATGATAATTCCACGTTTGTATTTTGAGCCTGATGGCTGTGTTTTTCGTTATAAATGGCAAACTTTGGCAAGTGCTCGGAGAGCAGCCAGCAGAGAGCCCGTGGCCTCCGCTGCAATCGTGACGTGGTTCGTCTCGAGACGAGCAAAGCTGCGTCAAGGCTGACGTCGAGAAGATGTCCTAGACATTCCAGCCACCGAAGCGGCTGCTTTTATACGAATTTTGAATGACGGGTTAATCTTCTATAATCTTGTAGAGGAACAATAGCGGCATTTGCGACACACAAAATATATTCTCGGGGAGGCGTTAGCTGCAGCCACCAGGTTCTCTTTGCTAATCGTTTAATTCGTTTTAAAATTCCTTTTCGTGTCTTTTTCAACAAGAGATTGGTGCGTCTGATGTGATACTGCTCCCTTGAACACAAATAGACCAAGAAATAGGCGCCGAAAATTCGTTGTAGTATACCTTTAAGAGGCCGGGCGTCGGTGTGCTGGAAGACACGTTTTCGGCTTAATAGCAATGATTCGCTGAAGAATTTTGTTTTTGTTTTTAATCTTGTGTAAACGGTTATAGGTGCCTTTGAGAACACAAATAAATTTTTATGAAAGCAGAGCACGGAATCAAAAGTCACAGCTCATTGAATGCATGTCTTGCGGTGGGATCAGAGTAATTCGAAAAATCAACAGCAAGGCTTTGTAACCTGTTATGCATTAACAGGAATACCCCGCCACCATGCCTGTTCCTATCCCTTCGGTAGGCAGCATACTTTGGCGGAAACACTTCTGCATCCCCGATCGTGTCGTCAAGCGAGGATTCTGTCCCAATAACAACACTAGGAGCGGTAGTGTTAATTAAGTCGGCAAAGTCAACAACTTTATTGTTTATGCTACGACAATCCACAAGGAGTACAACTAGCTCATTCACTGCTGTAGTCTTGTTAACACAATATCGAGGAAGATGAACTGGTTGCTATGCTGGTCTTTCTTTTACACTCATGTCTGTTCGATTAAAATAGTAAGATTTTTGACCCATTAATAATTTGTTGAAACGTAGTTAAAATGGGATATTTTGGGCCTTTCCGTATTCTAGAATCGTCCTCCTATCTAGACGGACAGATTCAGAGAAGTCCTCTCGAATCGATATTCCACTGTCTTCGAATCTAAGTCCTGTGACAGTATGCCTTGCTTTGTTTTAAAAGAAGAAAAGTTAACAATTATTGGCCTGCATTTTCTTGCGTTGAATTGGCCAAGTCGGTGAGCACCCTCATTATGCGTATCTTCGAGTTTGATTCCCAACAGATTATCGCACGTTTTCGCCACTTTTGCTTCCGATATTGCCCAAGTTTCATTTGCATCCTCGTTGATGCCGTAAAAGATTAGATTGTTTCGACGAGAGCGGTTTTCTAAATCATTGTGGCTGGTGGTTAGCTGACTCAACTGCTCAGAAAATGCAGTTGACGTGGCCTGCATGCTCTGTACTTCCGTTTTAAGGGGTTTTAATGAAGCGACATCTTTTTTTAGAGATTCAAGCGTTACCGACAGTGACGACAGCTTTTCCTCAGCCGATATTTGCTGTTGTCTAATTGCTGTCATTTCAGTTAGAAGAACATCTTGCGTATTCTTTATGCTTGGTAGCAGCTTGATTACTTCGAGCATTCTGTGGACTTGTTTTTTGGTAAAGGGGCCTACGTTGACCTCAACATCACCGGATACAATCAGCACCATTCTAATAACAACAGACAGCGCGCAAAAAAGCGCGTACACAACACAAAAACTTTTTGCGTCAGTATCACAGAATACAAGGACAAAGGGGCGTGGTATCGACAAGGCACATCTGTTACTGCGATAAGATACAGGTTTATTGACCAGACCAACCTGAAGAAGAATCCGACGTGAGCGGCTTGCGCACGACATGTCGATGCCGAGCCCCGCCTCGAAAGTGCCGCGGAGGTGGTTTTGTAGGCTGCGGTCACGTGTCAGCAGTGCAGGTTGCCAGGCTGTCCCTCCGAGACCGGACAGATCCAGCGGGGAAGGTGCCAGGCAGTCGGCTTGCGCTTGGGGCGTTGTCCATCTTTGTTGGATGGTGGTTGGCAATCGACGCTTGAGTACGGCCGTGTGTGGATCAGAAAGGCAACAAGGAGTGCCTGAAGAAGAATCCGACGTGAGCGGCTTGCGCACGACATGTCGATGCCGAGCCCCGCCTCGAAATTGCCGCGGAGCTGGTTTTGTAGGCTGTGGTCACGTGTCAGCAGTGCAGGTTGCCAGCCTGTCCCTCCGAGACCGGACAGATCCAGCGGGGAAGGTGCCAGGCAGTCCGCTTGCGGTTGGGGCGTTGTCCCATCTTTGTTGGGTGGTGGTTGGCAATCGACGCTTGAGTAGGGCCGTGTGTCGATCAGAGAGGCAACAAGGAGTACCTGAAGAAGAATCCGACGTGAGCGACTTGCGCACGACATGTCGATGCCAAGCCCCCAAATGGGCTCCCTCTTTATAAGATTTCCAACATTGCCTTTTGGTCAATCCTTTGTCGCCTGACAAACTGTGGTGAAAGCACCCCTTTTGTTGTCAGTATGTTTTGCGACAGCGGCAAGCCTCCAGACCTCTCAAGTTTTCTTGACCCCTTCTTGAGGAAAATTCAAGAGGTGACAGCCAACGGCCTCGTTTACAGAGGTTCGTGCCTAACCGTGTATTCAACAGCAGTTGTATGCGATGCTCCTGCAAGGAGCTTCGTCATGAGGGTCAAGGGCCATACTGGCTATCATGGCTATGAGAGGAGCTGCCAAAAAGGTCCTCACATTGAGGAAAGGATGACATTCCCGGACCTTGAAGCACCAAAACGAAACGACAAATCATTTTGAGACCAAGAAGACCCGTTGCACCACGTGGGTGACTCGCCATTCACACTGCTGAAGAACGACATCATTTCACTTTTTCCCTTAGACTATATGCATCTAGTGTGTCTAGGTGTGATGCACCGCCTGCTTCAAATGTGGGTTAGGGGGCGTGGATCGTTGAGGACAACCCATAAATAAAACCTCAACAAAAGACTAAAGTCGTGTACCAAAGCATTCCCCCACACTTCCAACCGAAGCCCAGAGGTGTGGACGAGGTCGACCGGTGGAAGGCAACACAATTCTGGGTATTCCTCTTGTACGTTGGACCTGTTGTTCTGAGGGGCCTTATTCCAGATTACCAGTACGAACATTTGCTCTTTTTGCATGTGGCCATAAGAATTCTTGCATCACCAGCTCACCACGTTGAGCATAACGCCTATGCCAGAGACCTGGTTCGTGTTTTTGAGCAGGCGTATGGCACCATAGGACTTTACGGAGCACGGTATTTAACCCATAATATAGACACACTGAGCCACCTTGCCGAGGAGTGCCTTGTCCATGGACCGCTTGACGCATTTAGTGCATTCGCTTTCGAGAGGTTTCTCGGAAACCTCAAGCCCCTGCTGCGAACACATAGCAACCCTTTGGCGCAAGTTAGCCACTGGCTTTCTGAACATGAGGGAGCAACATGCTTCTCCATTGCAAAACGAGTCCCCCACACCATCAGCAAAGGAGACTGCTACCTGATCAGGAAATCCCTAGTCATCGTTGTAGAGGTGTCTCAAAGACCGTGCGAAGTCGCTCCATTAACAAATGCTAGGTCCTTTTTCGCTGTTCCGACTGAATTATCTTCCCTAGACATTTTTCGAACCGATGGCCAGGACACTACAGTCAAGAAATTGCAGATCTCAGATGTTCACGGGTCCCAACAGTGTCTCCTTTTGCCCTCCAAGTCCGGTTATGTTGCCTTTCCACTCCTCCATATGCAGTAACTACTTATCTTTCTCTCGTTTGTTGTTTTCGGCTGGCTAGAACTTTCTGCCGGACTTTTGCTGAAACCTGTCGTAGAGGCTGTCGTCGGCTTTCTTGGTGGCTGCTTGGAAGTTCTTTCCCTGCAAGGCGTGTATGGTTATTGATCAGTGGGGGGGGGGGGGGGGGGGGGGTGCAAGCTGCTTTCGTGCGGACATGGCTGTCTCCTTTTTTCTCGAGTCCGTACACGTGCGTGGAACTGAGTGTTTGGCCTGTTCGGCTGAGACATTTCGCTGGCTAGAACTTTCTGCCGGACATTTGCTGAAACCTGTCGTAGAGGTTGTCATTGGCCGTCTTGGTGGCTGCTTGGAAGTTCTTTCCCGGCAAGGCGAGTGTGGTTGTTGATCAGTGTGTGGGGGTACAAGCTGCTTTCGTGTGGACATGGCTGTCATCTTTTTTCTCGAGTCCGTACTGGTGCGTGGAACTGAGTGTTGCGCCTCTTCGGCTGCGACATTTGGCTGGCTAGAACTTTCTGCCGGACATTTGCTGAAACCTGTCGTAGAGGCTCTCGTCGGCTGTCTTGGTGGCTGTTTGGAACTTCTTTCCTGGCAAGACGTGTCTGGTTGTTGATCAGTGTGTGGGGGTGCAAGCTGCTTTCGTGCGGACATGGCCGTCTCCTCTTTTCTCAAGTCCGTACTGGTGCGTGGAACTGAGTGTTGGGCCTGTTCGGCTGCCACATTTGACTGGCAAGAACTTTCTGCCGGACATTTGCTGAAACCTGTCGTAGAGGCTGTCATCGGCTGTCTTGGTGGCTGCTTAGACGTTCTTTCCCTCAAGGCGTGTGTGGTTGTTGATCAGTGTGTGGGGGTGCAAGCTGTTTTCGTGCGGACATGGCTGTCTCCTGTTTTCTCGCGTGCGTTCTGGTGCGTGGAACTGAGGGTTGGGCCTGTTTGGCTGCGACATTTGGCTGGCAACAACTTTCTGCTGGACATTTGCCAGACAATGAGAAGGCCGAAGACGTAATCACGAAAAAGCAACGTGAACATAATGAGTGACGCCCTACTTTTTCCGAACTGGCGGTTTTCATAATTACTGCCAGACTTAGTTCCATGCATCGGACCGGTGCGTGGAAGCGAGTCTTTGGAATAGTTGTCTTTGATTTTTGGTTAAGGCAAGAAGTTACTGCTGGACATTTCTGTTTTTTTGCAAGAAGTGTTGCGAGTTGCCTTGCACTGGTTTGGGAGCTAGTGGGAATAAATGTTTTTACACACACTTGACTTAGTTGTGTTGTTCATACAGCAGCAATGTCTTGTTTTGTGGCAATGACTTACTTTTAGGCAACAGAGAATTGGTTACATCACCACATCATATGTTAATTTCACTGCCCTGGATGAAGCTGTCAGGTATGTTTTCTTTCTGCCGCACCTAATTAGGTATTAGTCAGATATATTTCTCCTATCCTTGTGGTGGTGGCTCGCGCAGCAGTGCTTGGATTTCAATCGTTCTTTGCCAAGTGCCTTCTGCGATTTCTCCTGCTGTCTGTGAGCAGTCTTTGGGAAACGAACCTTCTGGAAGCCTAAGTTTTTGGATCTCTTTCTAAATTACTTAATTTTAAGGTTTGAAATTGCAAAACATTGGGTTTGTCTGTCGCTTCACAAAGTTCTTTTCATGTTGTACCTAATATCTTCAACCTTTCAGCTCTTAATTATATGATTGTATACGTCTGATATCGCAAAGTTAATTTCTAAGTAAGAGATTCCAATTGGCACCTAAGACCAGGTGCAATAGTGGCCAGTCCAATCCATGAACCGTATGTATCCGATTTGGCAAGCGACGATACGAGCGGCGGCGCAAGGGATGTGAGTCAGCGACGAGCGACGGAGTTCTTTCTCTGTCGCTTGTCGCGTCGCTTGGTTTTTGGATTTCTAGAAAACGTCGCTCAACGCCTTGGTCGTTCGCTGCCGTCGCTTTCATGCGGTTTGCTTCGTCGCGCGACTAACCGAGCGGCAGCAAAGAGGGTCGCCGTCACTTGTCTAGTCGCTCGTGAAGTCGCTTACATGCGTCGGGACGCGAGCCTCGCCTGTGCGCCGGCCCGGGTCACTTCGAGTTCACTGTGCTGGGTGTCCGACGGCGGTCGCCAAGCCTGGCTGAGCGCAGTGGACAGGAAGTTCGGCTCATGTGCCGGTGGCCACTGGCGCCGGTCACGATGTGAGACGTTGGGCTCGGGGTAGTACGTGTCAAGGCTGAACCGCTTGTAAGCGATTCAGCGAGCGACGGAGATGTCCCACTGACACTCGTCGCGTCGCTCGGTTCTGGATTTCTAGAAAACGCTCATTGCTTTGGTGGTCGCTTGCTCCCGTCGCTTTCATGCTGTTTGCCTCGCCGAGGAACTGATCGACCGACAGCGAGTCCCCGTCGCCCGCCCTTGCCTCGCTGCTTGCCAAATCGAGGTTTCTGTCGCTCGTGGCGTCGCTGGATGGTTTGGATTCTGAATGTCTAGAAAACATCGCCCATCGAAACGCATGCGACGGGAGCAAGCGACCACCACGGCTATGAACGAAGTTTTATAGAAATCCAGAACCGAGCGACGCCACGAGCGACAGTGAAAAATCTTCGACGGTCGTTTGCGCTATTGCTTGCTAAACTACTCAATCGATGGCTGTCTACACTGGTCGTCTCGGACCAAGTAAACACAAGGAACACCACGGAAGGCTTTGCCTTGAACCTACGCCTTGAATGTTGGCGGCCGCTTGTTGTCCCTGGTAGGCTCGGACCAAGAAAAAACAGGCAACACCAAGGAAATCCATTCCCTGGCAGGTCCGTGGAATTTTAGGACCAGGCAACAAAATGAAGCGCCACTGAACCTTCAACGCTGGAGGCCACCTGGCTACACAGGTCGGCTCAGAGCATGGAAAAACATGGAACGCCAAGGAAAGCCCTTCCCTGGCAGTTTCTTGAAATTCATGGGCCCAGAAAATGCAGTGAAGTGCCAGACCGACAGTTGACCGAATTCGCTGGGCGGCCTCGGTCCAGTCTATTACAACCAAGGCCCAATCCTGGCTCCAGCTTGCCCAAGTAAGTGTGCTTCCTGGGTGGACATGCTGCATCAGTGGTTGCTGCAACAGAGCGTTCATGAGTTGCAATAATAATCCCTGGAGAAGGGGAACAAAGGGGACAAAGGGCAGGCACAAACCTCTAAACACTGCTATAGGTGACTGATGCGAGACCGAAAAAATCCGCCTGGTCCAGGTATCGAGCCCGGGACCTCTCCGTTTCCAGTGGAGCGCTATACCAACTGAGCTAACCAGGAGTTAAATGTCAGTAGAGCAAACGGGTCTTATCAGCTGCCACCAGTCTATCACCAACAAGGGTGAACGGCCGGCATTTTTAAGGTTATGATTAAGAGTCAATTAATGCAAAGGCGCAAGCGAGCTGGACAAGAATGGCAATAACAATCCCTGGAGAAAGAGAACAAAGGGGAACACAAGTTCCCACGCACTACTATAGGTGACTTGTGCGCGACCGAAAAAATTCGCCTGGTCCGTGTATAGAACACGGGACCCCTCCATTCCAGTGGAGCGCTCTACCAGCAGTCCTTTGTCCCCTTTGTTTCTCTTCTCCAGGGATTATTATTTTCATTCTTGTCCAGCTCGTTTGCACCTTTGCATTAATTTGATCTTAATTCATGCGTTTTTCGGAGGTTTAGCGCAAACAAGCCAAGCTAGTCGCAGCATGTTTTCACTCGTATCAGTTCTCTTTGACAAGCAATCCTGTTCAAGCAACCAGTTGTTTCCTTAGGGCTTTGGGCTACCGAATTCGTTTATTAATTGCCATTCCTAAAACAAAATAGCATTCCAATGTGATGATCAGCCCCCACAACCCTTTCTCGCCACTTCCTGCACTAGTAGACCTGTCACGCACTCTATATTCACTTTCATATTCAGCATTGCGAAAGAATCTGTCACGTGCATATTCGTGACTTAACCTCGGCATACATATAACAGAATAAAAACTACACACAAACATTTATCACTTTATTTTATATAAAAAATTCTTCACACATCTGGAAACAAGAACATGTTGCCATGTTCTTCTTTTCAGTTGAACTGTGAACTCTGACACGGGGAGGTTTTTCATCAATCACAATTTCTGGACTGTGGTACCTATCCTATATTTCAAATGGGACACATGAGCTGCTATTGGACAATGCCTTCCTTTCGGTTTTTTCAGCTGTGATACCGTCTGTCCACTAATCGAACCTGCTGACAGTTGCCCTTCATTGTATTTTTCGGCAGACCGGCATGCTTCTGCGCCTAACACATGGAGACAATCTCAACATTATATTTTGCCGACACAAAGCACTCCCGGTAAAAAGCATCCTCCATTTTTCATCGGAGAGCCATGACCTGTCATCTTCGCACCGATCCTTAGAGCCCTGCTATTTTGTGACAATCTCGAATACTGAGAGATGACAATTAAGCTGCATCAGACTAGAGCTCGGAACTGTAACTGGGCAGCATCAGAAAAACATTCTTCTTAAGATCTTCTCTATGATCATACAATAGCACAGATGAAATGAGAACACAAACGTCCCTTCTATGTTCGTCTCTCGAAAGAACGTACACTCAAGTGCAACTCTACCACTGAAGTTACACTGACGGTCATCATCAACACGCTCACATGCCAAGAAATTACGAAAGTCGTCGAGGTTGTCACAGAATCTTCTCTCTAACGTTTTAGAAAGAAGACTGGAGTATTGACCCACGTCGATCTGTTATTGCGTGACCCAGAAGGTCAAGTTGGGGTTCAAGCAGAGCAGCAGATTCACAGGGAATTATGCTGCACTTAGTTCTTGCATCTGGTAGGTCCTTCTCGCCTGCCATGCCATTGGTCCACTGCTCACGTCTTAGAAACGTGCGCTGGAAACACTTCCGTGCCAATTCAGGCCTAAATCTTTCAAATGTCGTGTCCGTGGGCGATTCATCGCCGAACACCCCTAGGTAACTAGCCGTAGATGTCTAGCCATTTATGCAGCGCCATCAGACTCTCGAGGCTGTCTGTGTGACGTTTAGAAAGAAGGCTGGAGAAGACTTCTGCGCCCGAACCCTTCGCTTGGTTGATTGTCTGCTTCAGGAGCCACGTAATATTGCGAAGACACCATTCATGATGAGAACTTTCCAAAATACTTGTCCCAAAAGCATGTGGAGTTCATCAACACCGTAACCTATTTCCGACTATCACACTACTATTACTCACTGTTCCGGTCAGAATGGCATTACTCTGTCCCACTTCTATGAAGATGTAGTGCTACCCGTGTGAACATAAGTTTTAGTTTTTAATCCAAATAAAAGCGACTAACCAACGCGGCGTCGGTATTTGCTTAGCAACGCTAGCCCGCCACTCAAATCAATATTTTCAAACGGCCTCTTGCTCGCTTTGTGGCGAGAGTGGTTGTTGAATAAGGTATCGAACATAGATGTACTACCGTGGCTATGCTGAAATAGGTTTAGATATTTATTCGAAGTTCTATTACTTCTAAAGTTGAGGCTTGGGCGAGTTGGTACGGACTTCGGAATTAAAAACAGCGCGAAAAGACGAGGACCAGACAAAGAAGTAACATGGACGCAGCGCTGAGTCACAACTGAGTTTATTGATCGCAAAAGCACAATATATACTGAGTTGTCACGAACAAAAGAAAAGAAAGAATTCAGCCCACGTGATACATCACCAATAAAAAAATAAAAAAATAAATAAAAAAATGCGCTATGACACAGCCGTACGGAGTACGTGTCAAAAAACGAGCAAGTCAGGGAACTAGAAAATTTATCTCTTTGCTTGATAGGGCCTCAGAAGGACTGCTTACACATGCTGCACCCAACCTCGCTATCTCAACTGCCTCCAAACTTTCACGAGTAAGCTGGTCCTTATGACGCTTAACAACCTCACACCGTTGGACGTCGGGTAGGCCACCACAGTCGCGGCAATGAATGCCCAGATGACCAGACACGGTTGTGGAGACACTGTAAGCGTGCTCTCTTAACCTGTCATTGAGACAGCGGCCCGTCTGGCCTACGTAGCGCTTGCCACACGTCAGAGGGAGAGAATAAACCACCCCCTCAGAACACGAGACGAAGCGATCTCGATACCTCGTACTGCAAGCCGTGGCCGCCCTCGAAGAGGGGTTAACAGCTCTGCGCAACCTAGACAACTTGTCCGGAGCAGAGAATAAAACGTCGACGTCACACCTGCCCGCAATGCGTTTTAGGTTGTGGGCCAAGCCGTGTATGTAGGGAATGACTACAAACTTTCTTCTTTCCCTTCCCTTTCTGTCGTTGGCGTCTTCCCCACTTGTCACAGGCCTGCTCTTGATATCTTTCAGCAAAGACTCGGCGATGGAAAGCCAGTGTTGCCATTCGAGTTCGCTCACTCAAAAATTGTCAAGAGGGCGATTGCGAGGACTTGCTATACACATGCGCTGCGTAGGTCTTGTTATCATAAAATTAAACATAGCTTTGACAGGCAAACCGAACGCCTCGCAGATGCTGGATTTCCCACCCACGTGTTAACAACGGTCGCCGAGTCTTTGCTGAAAGAGTTTTTGCTGGGGTAATACTTACGCTACATACTTAGATCCGGTAACTTGCTTGCAAAAGCGGGCGATACGATTTATAACATTTTCAAAAAACACTAACCCTAGTAGACCTCTTTTCCGATCGCTAAACGTGTTGCCATTCAGTTGTATTTATAAATTAAAAATAGCTCAAACAGTTCGTAAAATCATAGTCTAGTGAACCCCTTTCTCTGAATTTATTTCGATCTCCCAGGAGACAAAAAAGGGCTGCAGCAAATTATATGTTTAATTTACCGTCATGCCATAGAGCATATGAACAAAGGTTGATTGAATTTTATGGTGCTCTAGTTTGGAGTGAAATACGTATTAATATCAAGTTGGAAAACAACTTTCTGCCCTCCTTAAACAAATTCTTTCGTGATTATGACATGCAGTTACGCTAATTACTTTCTAGAACGTGATTGCTTTTTCTTTTTTTGAGCATTTCATGAGTCCATTGTATTATGTCGCTTTTTGAGCCTATATTACGATTGGACCCTGGACTAGCCTTAACGGCTATGGGTCCAAACAGTTTTTGTTTATTTGGAAAAAACAATTGTGAATAAAGCATTGAATGAATAAATGAATGAATGAAGGGAAAGAAGAAAGTTTGTAGTCATTCCCTACATACACGGCTTGGCCCACAACCTAAAACGCATTGCGGGCAGGTGTGACGTCGACGTTTTATTCTCTGCTCCGGACAAGTTGTCTAGGTTGTGCAGACCTGTTAACCCCTCTTCGAGGGCGGCCACGGCTTGCTGTACGAGGCATCGAGATCGCTTCGTCTCGTGTTCTAAGGGGGTGGTTTATTCTCTCCCTCTGACGTGTGGCAAGCGCTACGTTGGGCAGACGGGCCGCTGTCTCAATGAAAGGTTAAGCGAGCACGCTTACAATGTCTCCACAACCGTGTCTGGTCATCTGGGCATTCATTGCCGCGACTGTGGTTGTCTACCCGACTTCCAACGGTGTGGGGTTGTTAAGCGTCATAGGGACCAGCTTACTCGTGAAATTCTGGAGGCAGTTGAGATAGCGATTTTGGGTGCAGCATGTGTAAGCAGTCCTTCTGTGGCCCAATCGGGCAAAGAGATGAATTTTCTATACTTCGTTTCAGCTTCGGTCCGAGCGCGGCCGATGTTATGAGCCGAAGGGCCAATCAAACAGCTAAAGAGGCACACGTCATGGCGTGCTCTCTGCAGCTGATAGGACCAGCGGGTATTCGCCGTCTCTCTGTGCGTGCTCCTACGCCGGCTAGTCCTATCAAGCGCAGAGAGCACGCCATGACGCTGCGCTTTTTGCGCTCTTTGATTGGCCCTTCGGCTCATAACATCGGCCGCGCTCGGACCGAAGCTGAAACGAAGTATAGTTCCCCGACTTGCTCGTTTTAGCACGTACTCCATACGGCTGTGTCATGGCGCATTTTTTTATTTTTTTTATTTTTTATTGGTTATGTATCACGTGGGCTGAATTCTTTCTTCCCTTTTGTTCGTGACAACGCAGTATATATTGCGATTTTGCAATTGATAAACTCAGTTGTAAGTCAGCGCTGCGTCCGCGTTACTTCTTTTTCTGGTCCTCATCTTTTCGCGCTGTTTTTAATTCCGAAGTTCTATTACTTGAACTCTGAATCCTCGCAATGGAAATAGTAGGACAGAATTTCCGTAAAAATTAGTTCATCGAAAATTTAAAAGAATGCGATATATAACTTTTGGGTTGCATAAGTTGTGCTCTAACCATATATTCTCAACGTAATGAAATTCCAAAAAAACAAAACAAAAGTAAAATCCTGGCATTGCGGTGTTGTCATCACCATATTGCTGCGGGAGCTGGCGCCGTCAGTTTCATGCATAGATAAAAGCACAGGGCCTCTAGGATTGCCAGCCTATCCAGCCACCTCGAGCATCTCCACCCCTCTCTTTCTGCAAAACCTTGAAGGGCCACAATATTGTAGGCTTCTGCAACGCCTCTGCGTGTCTTAACGCAGCAGAGCTCGTAGCGCATGAAGGAAAAGCTTAGAACCCAGGATTCCTAGGCTCTCCTCACCCCTGCGTGTTTCAATCTGGATGAGCATCGTACTGGCGTGCAGTCATCACTACTGCGTGGTGCTTGACCCTAGGCCAGCGGTTCTACTGCGCTGGATACATTTCTCATCTACAAAATCTACACAGCTGAGACACCAGACGCCTATCGAAGCTGACTAAATTCCGGCTCTCTAAACATACATATAATGAAATTTCTGCATTGTGCAAGCGAGTCTTTTACACTGAAGCGCTAGATATTTGTTGCCGGCGCTTTGTATTTTAGACCATCAAGATTATTTTCTTAGGCTGTGGTAGCTCTGATGAAGAATCGCCTTTGTCGCAGCGAATTTTGAAGGGAACAAGCGAATGCAGTTTTAGGTACCTACCCTGCGTGACGATATTCAAATGTGTCTCATATGTTGGATACGAATACGTACTCCATGCGCTCTCGATTTGGACTTGTGACAAAGCATGCCTTGGCTCCCGACGAGCAGCATGCTTCCACTCACTGCGGTGACGGGGATAGCCGAACCCTTAAAATGTATGGAACCAGCGCGTCACTTATCCTCTGCCAGCCCTGGTGCGTGCATGTAATGAATATCAGCAGCATAGAATGGATGGCTGATAACGTGGCCGCTTGGTCTGACTGCGAGTTGAGAGGGTGAACGTTTACACATTGGAAGCAGCGCGCAAAACATACAGAGACAAAGGAGAAATTGAAAATAGGAGCGTCGTATAATCGCTTGTTTTTCTTTGATTTTCTGCGACTATCATTGCCAGGTAGTCACGTGTTTGGCAGGTTATGAACATGAAGGAATAATTAGAATCAGTACTTACTAAAATTAGAAAAATGTTTGCACCGCCACTATGAGTTCCGAGAACTTTTCTGTGATATTGTAAACAAAGGAATGGGAGTTCGCGCTTGAGCGCAGATAAAATTGTAGCACGCGTAATAATCTCTCTATTTTGTTATATGAATTAATATAGAAAAACACAACAAATAACAAGAACAGAAAGGTATTCCGACGACGCGTAGCAAGTTTTTGCTGAGGGTCCCAAAAATATTTTCACTGTTATTCTGCTGTGCGTGCATGCTTGAGGCTGAGGAGACGCGGAAGCGTTATCGAAGGTAGATTCTCGCGTTGAAGGCGGGACGACTGGAACTTCCCCCAGCCGTTCTTGTAACGTCAGTAACTTTAGTTTGTTGGTTAAACACCGAGCTTTAATTTGTTGACAGGTGCCAATCGATATAATTAAGAACTTAAGAATTTTAATCGGGTATGTCTGAATTTATGATTTCAATTGGCATGTTAATTAATCAAAATTATTTGTAGACCGAAAAAAATACCCCTTAGCGAAAAAAAATTAGATATGAAATATATTTTAAAAACATTTAATACAAAACACATTTCGTGTCTCCGTGCGCATTCAAACAGCAATTCTTAAAATACATTCAGAATTGTGCGTTCAGGATGCGCTAAAAATGCCAGAAAAAGTATTAAAAGTTTGCTTGAATTAGGTTCAAGTGCACGATTGAATTCTGTATTTTAATTGCATTAAAATGCATTTTAGAAATACGTTCTTTATATTTCTTAAATAATGTAGTGAATATTCCTTCCCGACCTCAAAAGCGCCAAGAGTATCAACATAAACGGAGCTTCAATCTACTAAAGAGGCGTCACCGCTCCACCAGGTTTGTAGGCACGGCTGCAATTCCATTATTAGGTCATCTCATATGCCGCTACATTTTGTTATACAGGTTGGTACGGTTGAATATTAGTGTTTAATGAACGATCCTTTGTTTTTCGTAGTGCTGCCGTGCCTGAAAGCAGATATGAAGCGTCTTCTAGACTTGCTAATGCTTTGCGGTAATGTCGAAAAAAAAAAAGAAGGAAACACCCGGCCCAACTAATGTGGAATTGAATGCCTTAGTAACAGCCCTTCAAGCTGCTGATCAACATTTCGAGACATGTGATAAGGCACTGGGTGAGAAAGGGCGCGAACTTTTCGCAGAGCGTACAAATGACAAAAAAAAATAATTATCAAAAGTTTGAAAACATGTGCATACGCTCGAAAAATAACGCTCTCTCTAGTGCTGATAACCAAGTAACGCAAAACACCGATTCTAAATTGGAATCGGCCCGAGCTCTTTGTTCTAGAAACACGCTGTAATGATGCAAAAAGCAGCTCACGCGCACCAAACCTCAAGTTATTCGGACAGAAATTCAAAGATAAAGAAACGTGGGCGGAATCAGAATTTCTTATCGTGAATTTGCACGCCGACAACATAAAAATACAACTAGATTCCCCAACCACTAATAAGGCGCATCGAATCGGCACGTACAATGAAAATACGAAAAAGCCGATTGTAGTGAAATTTAGGTTTTTCTAGCATATAAATTCCGTACTGGCTTAAGGCTATCCGCTTAAAGATAGCGGCTTCGCCGTTAGTGAAGTTTTTTCCAGGCCCGTTCAGTTGTCAAGAAGAAAGCTACTTAAATACGCAAAAACTTTGGACTCTCAATTCAAGCTGCGAATGGAACTACTATATATTGATGAAAGATGCGTTATATTTTACCTTAAGCATAAAAATGTCTATGGGGTCGCCGAATAACAACCAAGAAAACCCACGGAAGTTTCCTTAGCATCAAGTATATTATCTTCCTTGCAATATGGCAACATAGAAAATGACTCTACAAATCACTCTGCGCCCTTTAGCTGTTCCGGCTCAAATGGCAGATATAAACGGAATGAAAAAAACACTGCCAACGGACACTTGGAAGTTAGAACAGCAATCAATGGTTATAAATTGCCGCAGTATTAAAAATAAGGTGGATGAAGTCATGGGCTTACTTCAAACAGTTAAACCTGCGATAGCATTAGCTACAGACTTTTGGTTGAATGCCACTGTGATTTCAATCGAAATGTTTTCAGATAATTACACAGTATACTGAAAATAGAAACCTACATCTTGGAGGTGTCTTCATTGTTGTGGATAAAAATATCCCTATCACGCCAATACTCTTTACAGATTTTAACGCGCAATATGTTACAAAGAAAATACGTCTTTTAAATATTTCAGATTTTTTACTTTGCAATTTCCCGGGAGCAATTGACGACGTTTGCTTAATACCTGGCATTTTAGATCATAGGGTACTGACAGCAGCGCTAGCTCACCCAACGGTCCATGGAGAGAAGTGTCAAGAAAGTACAGTGCATTATTATGGCAAGGGAAGCTATAATGCTGTAAGAAATGAACTCTTTGGTTTACTACCTTATTCCTTAAAACAATCGCGGCCGATGATATGGGCAATGATGAGCTCTGGAACATCTTTCAACTTTAAGCTCATGAGTTTACAGTTACGTTCTTTATGGAATACAATTTTCTAAAGCGAAACACAAACCTTGGGAGACGAAAAAGCTAAAGCAGATAATTAAACGAAAACGAAAAGCTTATCTACGATTCAAAGATAACGGGGGATAAACCAACAAGTTAAACTTAGAAAAAAGTGATACCCCTTTTTAAAAAGGCAGTTAATGGACCAAAAGAAAGGTACTACCAAGAGTTAGACGCAAAACTATAAACGCACCCTAAAAATTGTTTGGCAGGTGGTTAAGTTAAATAAGGACGATTCGTCCGTTCCTCCACTTCTAGGTCACAAACTGCTGATAGTGGACGAGATAAGCAAAGTACGTGTCTGAATAATTACTCTGAATCTGTTTTCTGAATGGTACTACGACGATATGTTACCCTAATGTGCGATCTTTAATGGAACCTGTCATGTCACCCAAAGAGATTACGTACAACGGTACAGCTTTAATACTAAGATATCTTGATGTAAAGGGATCATTCAGGCCTGATATTTCATCACTTATATTCAAGAATTGTTCCGTAGAGATGGCAAACTATTCATATGTGCTTTAACACAAATTATTAGTGATCAAAAGCTTCCAACAAACTGGAAAATCGCAAATGTGATGCCAATACACAAATCAGGATCCAAAAACTGTGTGGAAAAATACCAACCCATTTCTCTAACGTGTATATGCTGCAAACATATGGAGAACGTGATTAATAGTAATACTATTGCCCACTTGAGCCTTGATAATTTTCTTATGCAAGTTCAGCATGGGATTAGTTCTCAAGCATCCCGTGGAACTGTGCTTATTTGCCTTTTCACGTTTTGGCGGGCTCCCTGGATACTGGGAATGAAGTAGACTATTTGTTTTTAGACATCACAAAAGCATTAAATCTCGTCAACCGTGAATTGGGAATTTACAATCTTACCTTGATCGCTTTTGATAATAATGTTTTAGGTTGGCTCCAGGACTACCTTAACAATTAGGGTAGTGTGGATATTTATACAGCGTGTCAGCCATTTCAAAGTTGCGACAAGTCACTCGCTGTTGATGAGTAATTTAGCCAGTGCGGTACAACCGCTAGCCTGGGGTTTTTAACGTGCGCCACGCAGTAGTGATTCATGACCGCTCAGCTGTACGATGCTCATCCAGATCGAAATGGGAAGTGGTGGGGATCTCTCAGAACTACCTGAAAGAACGAAAGCAGTGTGTTGCGAAAGAAGGTGAAACGTCCGGTTACGTTGGTGTTACATATGGTGTTCCCCAGGGTTCTGTGTTTGAACCTTTGATCTTCCTGGTATTTGTAAATAAAATTATGAATGGAATACAATTAAATATCAGACTACTTGCAAACCACGGCATTTTTATTGAGTAATTAATGGTTCGAATGACGTACAGTTCTTCCAGGCATATCTTGACAATATTTCAATGTGGTGCAACAATTATTAAATGAATATGAATGTTCAACGTGAGTTCACGTGGGATTTCCTCAAAAGAAAAGCTCCACTGGCTTTACCTACATAATAAATATTGAAATAATACAGGATAACTCAAGCGTAAAATACTTGAGAGTCATTCTGCCTAGCGATTTAGCGTGAAATGCTCACGTGGAAATGATAACTCTAAAGGCTGTACGCATTCTTTATTTTATGTGACGACATTTTGGACAGGGTTTATGCAAAATTAAAGAAACTTTGTACTTCACGTTTATTCGCCCTGTATTGAATATTCAGAAGTTGTGTGGGATCTCCGCCTCAACAACCTAATGGGAAAAGTGGAAAAAGTGCACAATCAACGTGCCAGGTTTGTTTTAAATGATTACCAACGCGAGGCGAGTGTCACCACCATGATGATAATTTAAAGTGGAAATGACAGGTTGAACACCAAACAAATGTTTAGGTTGGAATGTTTACATAATATAAGTAATAATCGCCTTCTAATCAGTCGAGAAATGTTTTTACAGCAGCCCTTTTTATATATTAGAAAGGGCAGACTACCAGAACAAGATCCGACCCTACTTTTGCCGTACCGATGTTTTTGCGTTTTGGTTGTTTTTTTTTTTCGAAAACAATAGAAGAATGGAAAAATTTGGCTATTGAAGGATACGTTTATACAAGTTTGTTTGTGTTTCGACGTTTTTGTTTGAAATTAATGTATTTTATGTACTCACCCCTGCTATTATGCTGAACGCCGATGCAGGCCTCTCCGTAAATAGAAGAACTGCAAGCCATCTAGTACAGCAAATGCGCAAAATAGTGCTCACTCAAAACGGCTAGCCATCTAGTACAGCAAATAGACAAAATTTCACACGAAATGTAAATGTAAAAGGGCGTTGAGCAGTTCACGCAGATTACAATTATAAACTGGTTTATTTGTACTACCGGTAGAATGGTGAACTCGGGCTTCTTTTTTATACAAAGCCTGCTATTTATACAGTACTATTTCCATCAGTACAGAATCCACTTTTACGCTCAAAAAAGACAAGCGCAAAACGAAAAGAAACAACAGAAGGAACAGAACTTGTGGATGATGGCCTTAAAGGTAGAAAGGCGAGAGTAGTTTCCGCTTGCACAACTTTTGGGACTTGAACGCACATGTAAACAAACATTAAAAATGGGCTCGATTTAACAAAACGCTTCTTGAACAATAAAAAGAAAACTCTTTCCGCGTGCTGTCGAAGATGAGCTGCCATCCGTCCGTTTAGGCAACACCACCCAGACAGAAGGTTTCCGCATGGTCTCCTCTTCTTCTATGAAACGTCATGAAAGTCGGATCGCGCCAACTCGGGTATTTGGCCCGAGTCCGACCTTCGACGCGCTGATTGGACACGAGACCCCGGCCGAACACTCACACAGCACTTGTGCCAAATCTCAAGCAACAATCGATCTGACTGTGATGAAGCGTTCGGAGGCCTTCTGTCTAGGTGGTGTTGGTTTAGGTCGACGGCCAATACCTGGAAATCTAACCCGAAGGAGTCGGATTAGCGTCCGGCACTGGCGATGTCCGGAAACAAAGGTGATCGATATCGGCACTAAAGTTTTTGCCTGGTAATAACCTGGTCGTCAACCAGACATCCCCTGAACGCCTGTAGATTTTGAAAGGTGCCCGGCATACCTGCAGACCAGGGGCGCAGCCAGGGGGGCGGGGGGGGGGGGCCAAAGAGGCGGACTTATGAGGATCATCCTCTCCCCCCCCCAAAAAAAAAAATCCAGCCAACTCTATAATATACACCAGCAACCTTCACCCCCCTTCCCCTCCCCACACCCCAAGTCATGGGCATCCCAGCAATCTCCGCTTCCCCCCCCTCCCCCCCCCCCCCCGAAAAAGCTTCCTGGCTACGCCACTACTGCAGATTGTGGGGGAAGGTGAGGAGGAATACAACGCGGGGGACATGCGATGGGCGGCCGAGCGGCGTTCGGGACTGGCGCGCGTGGCCAGAGTGCGAGACGAGGAGCGAACGGAATGGCCACGAACCGGGCAAGCTCCAGCAACTCGACCGTGCACAAGACCAGGAGCACGGCTTTGACTGGAGCGCCAGAGGTCTTGGACAGTCACCGAGACGTCAACAAGGAACAGTAAAATGTTAACTCTCACCTGCTTTAACGTATGACTTCTTGGGGGAGCGAACCAGGCGGAGACGGATTTGGTGGCAGTAATTATTGAGCGACCCACAACCCTCAGTAGGCACCGAAATGTTCCAAGAGAGATGCCGCTACGGTTCGCCAGTCGGGAGGGAAGATGGGCGTCATGTTCATTTCGTAGCCGCATCATGATGGAAATCAGAACCTCAGCGCTTGAAATGGCACGCAGGTGGCCGGGAAACGTACCGTTCACCTTACTCGTACATCCATGATGACTTCCAGAAACTTTCCGGCAATGATTAGGCTTTTTTTTGTTCTGCTGAAAGACTCGGCTACAGCTGGCCGCCAGTGGTGGGCAGATGGCAGCCATGTTGAATCTGCAATCACTTCACGATAGAAATGTGCACCAATGAGCTTGAAAATCTACACGAGCGATCGAAAAACGCATATTTTGCTTTTCTTCAAAAGTCATGAAAGCCCTCCAGAAAAATTTCAGCAAAGATTCAAATTTTTCTGGCTGAAAGCGTACTCACGGAGTTGAGGGTAGAGCTGCTTAGCTATGTGCGAATTTCGAGAAACTAGAAATAGAAGTGGCATAAGGGTAGGAGGAACGTAACCAAACGACAGCACGCATCGCGGAACCGCCCTCTTTGACGCGATGACGACATAGTGAGATTGGTGTCTGTCAGCCTTTTGAGAGACGTCTCGACTCAGCTTCCGAAGAGCGGAAGGAGCTACGCTGTTCCCTGCGGTACCTACACTTTCCAGGCCATACCTACGTGAAACCTTCTTCCATCGCGAGCGTCTGTTTCTCCGGTGACCGGACGAGCTTTTCCGCTTTTCAGCGGAGCAACGGCAGCCAATCTTGCGCGAGCTCGATAGTCGTGTCGCATATATTTTAAAATAAACTTCTAACACAAAAAAGTTCATCGTGACGTGATACTTATCGTAGGTCAAGATAGAGTGTTTTATAAATACAGAATTAATGTAGTGCTTAACATGTTGCGAAGGACGGTCCGAACCTGCGTGTCTCCCCATCAACTGGTTTAGAACACGGCGGATGCCCGAGAGGAAACGGCCAAAACAGGACTGCGGGGTCAGGAACGTAACGTGTTGTTGTTGCGACACAACCGTACTTGTCACATCTACTTCACCGACCTAAATCAAGAAGTCGGCGACTAATGGGACCGCATTTCCAGCTTCCCGAGCCGTGACTTTGGCAGAAGAATGTGGCGAAGCGCCTAAAAATAAGGCAGTCGCTCTCAAACTCTGCGATCAGAGGCTAACAGCGTCTCTACTTACAGGAAAAAGCAAACTACAAGGAAAAGTATACGCATGCGATCGCACGGCACATGGTGGGAGTGTCTGCTGCCTTTCAGGTAACGCAGCAAACACAAGTATCACTGATGTACAATCTGTAATACAGCTTAGCGCTGAGGGTGAGCATATTAAAATCTCATTCGCGCGAGCTCTCATTCGAAAGCGAGCAAACGTTATGACCCCGATCCTCTTGCATTTCAAGGTGCATGAGCGCCTGAGAGCGATATGAAGGCAACCTAGATAAAAGTACGCGTTCCAGCACGTTTCACAGCTTGTTTTCTTACAACCCTAAAGTCACGGTCAGACAGAAAATCCATCAGACAAAAAAAAAGTTTGAAAACACTGTCCGATGCTTGTTTATTAACGGATCACTAGTTCACACAGTAACTGTCTGTAGGCCGATGCATACATAAAGTACATCTACCGTGCTTGAGGAGTGTCAGCATATAATTGTGTCAGCAGCTAACACTGACCTTTTTCTGATGTACGAGCAGTGCGGCTTAACAGTTCTATAACCGCGCACACAACCTCCACGGTTCATCAAATATGTGTTCGTCGGGATACGGGCCGTTCGGCTAAAGACAATTCGTAGTAGTGCAACTCCTAGCCTGGAAATCAGTCATGTAGGACAATTCGTCAATGGGTGATTCGCCCCTAGAACAACTTGGATAAAAAACGGAGATAATGTATGAAGCTCTTGTTTACCGCATACTAGCTTTTTTAGCGTTCGGTCGCTTTTGTTATTCACCTCCTGTTTAAAAGGTTTAGTCTACTTGTTTCCTTTTAAGTCCTCCACCGTTGAGTTTTTCCATCACTCTCAGCTTAGTTATTGGGTATCTTTAAATGTGACCTCCAATGACGCGTTCGTAAATCAGCTGACTGCTATCAAAGGTTTAATTTTGCGAATCCGTCTTTGAAGTCTCCATGGAAGTCATCCAGACGGAAAGAAGTCGAGAGGTCCTATTTTGTGATGGACTTTCATACGCGTCATACATACGAAGTCACAGCACCACGGACATAATGTAACAATTCCACAGCAGCGCAAAGAGAATGTAGCTCGTCCACGTGCGCGACACAACACAGACTGCGCATACGGGACAGACAGAGACTGCGCACGCACGACCGAAACGTTTCACGTAACATTCCATAATTTCCTAGCAACTTGCCACCCATTTGTTTTACTAGTGACTGAGACAGCTGCCAAGATTGTGTGGTGGAAAAGACCTAAGGACAGTAAAATACCGGGTAAGTGTCCACTCAAAATTGAGAAAAAATTGCTAAAAAATGTGGAATAGGCGCTTGTCCGGTCAATAACTTCACATGTAAATGTACAGTGCGAATTTTCTTAAATATTACAGATTAAGAAATGGGAGCTTAGTATGGATTAGGCGGATGCGCGGTATTTTACGCCACTCAGTATCTATATTAAATTTGTAGAAGTCTAAGTTTTTTGTCGAGAAAAAAAAAATAAATCAAAGAAGGGGGTCGCTTGTAATTCTACTCACTTGGAAGAATAGACCCTTTTCGAAATTTTGTCTGGCAACTTCAATAACTATCATCATTTAGGTTCATATTATCTGTACATGCTAATGGCGTTCTTTTGATGACTGGTGGAGAAAGAATACCGAAGCGGAACCAGAAAGTTCCAGACGTTAGTTCGCTGCAATATTCTCTTATGTTACCGTGACGGGACTTATAAGCTCCTACGCGCTACGCATTTGAGGGTGTCATGTAAAACCTTGGAATGCTTGGCTTTGGCACGCCCCAGACATCTCATGGCAATAGAATATGGTGACTTTTATCAAGAATTTGACTCCACCGAGCGCCTTGTACAGAGTGGTACACACCGTCGCAACTGAAACAAATAGAAAAATAACTGTGCAGCGAAGAAAACCGCAACTTTCGCACGTCTGCCGTTTACGAATATGCCCTCTTTGACGAATAGCCCTGCTAACATTTGACGTGGGGAAAAATCGTTATTCGATGAACGAATCTACAGCCGTGTTCGCCACTTCGCAAAGCAACCTGTTCACGAAAGCATTGGTTTCTTGCACAGTAACTACTCAACCCTTAACGGTTGAGTTTATTTGTTTTTTTTTTTTCAAAAGACTATTTTCAGTGGTCCGGGTTTGTTTGCAAAGGAATAGAATAAAGAAAGAGTCAATGCAGAGGCTGCTTAGTAACGGGAGCCTCTCGCTAAGGCCGATAGTCGCATTACGGCCGAGAGTGCATTAAAGGACACATGAAAAGAAAAAAGAAATTTTTTTTTTAACGGCTGAGGTGGAAAAAGGAAGTCATAAAACGATTTTACAACGAAGAAAAAAATAAAAAGAAATTTTTTTTTAACGGCTGAGGTGAAAAAGGAAGTCATAAACGATTTTACAACGAAGAAAAAAAATTTTAGAGCTATATTTACGGCGCAATACGAATTTGTAGTTGGCGCCCGCGGGCCCGCGGAAAAGTTGGCCCATATTTATCACGTGACTGGCCCTTATTTATCACGTGGTGCCTGCGCTCTTTCGAAAGCTTTCTATGGTCTTTGAAAGTTACTTATTTTCTTCATTTTTTTGTTGCACTTATTTTGTAACAGAATATTTTGACTTTTGAGAAACTTCAAGTATAAGAAAATCATCACTTCCGTTTTGACGCTTACGAAACCAAACAAAGTCCGCCATTTTTTCTGCGAAGGGGCGCGGAGCTGACGGAGCGCGGTCGGCGTGGTGTTGTTTTTGATATGCCGGTTCAACGAAAGCGACGCCGCTGCTCGACGAAAGGCTGCAGTTCTCGTGATCGTGACCAGGAGGATTTCAGTAAACATGCGGTACCGGCAGACGAGCATTTGAGAGCGATCTGGCTAGAGGCGATCGGGCGTACGCCTGGCACGTCTGGCGAGAATGTCCGGGTGTGCTCTCGTCACTTCGCCCCGGAGGCCTTCGAGCCACGCAGCGAGCGAACCCAACGCGTGACTTTAAAGCCAAATCGCATCTCGTCACTGGACAAATCTAAACGATTTGTCGAGTGACGAGACGGGCGACGAGAACCCGCTGTCGTGCGTCGAGGCAAACCGCATGAGAAGCGTATCGCTGGCCTCGGAGCTTTCCGCGGGGGGGTTCGCTGGTCTGCGAGGCGTGTCCTTGTAGGGGCAAAGCCCGAGCTGCCTGCTCCGGTCGACGAGTCTGCGCTTCAACTCAGGATCTATCGTAAAAGACGCGGAGCAGACTACCACCGCTTCCACCACCAGCACGACCAGCACACAAACCCAACAACCAACGTTGCCAACAACACAGCGCGCGCCGAAGTTGAACGGAAGTGGCACCTTGTTTAGCCGAGCAGCCAAGCCAATCCAAGCGGTTTACCTCTCCTCCCCGCGGAGCGCACAGGCGCGAGAGAGAAAAGTGGAAAGGAGGAGCGCTACACCGCGCTTGACAAAAAATCGTCTCGCGCCGTAAATATAGGTCTAAAAATTTTTTTTCTTCGTTGTAAAATCGTTTTATGACATCCTTTTTCCATCTAAGCCTTTTTAAAAAAATGTTTTTTTTCTTTGCATGTGTCCTTTAAGGCCGAGAGGGGCGAAAGGGTGGGGGGTGGCTTTGAGGCCGAAAAGGGCATAACGGCCAGGAACTGCATTAAGGCCGATAGTCTCTGAATGAGCTGGTGTGGCCGCCTTCTCAGGGGTCGCGTTGTGGTTGACGACTTTAGTTACCACCAAATAAGATAGATGGTGCCATATTGAGCATGGCTGATGAAATTAACATATTTTCAGTCTCGTGAATCACCGTGGTCCCTTCTCAGATTACAATGATTGGCGCTCCGAATGCTGTAAACTACTTAATTTTCGAGAGGACCGAATTTTCGCCAATTGCCTACAATTCGCGAAAAACAGGTCCCGCGAACAATTCTGTTAAAATGTAAACACATCAAAATCTATATTGAGATCTTACCACGTCGCGAAAATAAGAACCCGCAAATTATTCCAAAACTCCAGCTTTGACCTAATCGCGAAAAATAAATCGTTTACAGTATTCTGCGGGAAAGTAAACTTATGACATTTTTAAGAGTGTATCTGTCGGTGACTTCAAATACTTCGGTTTCGGGTTTGTTTTCACCCTTCACGGCCGGCACCAGTCGGTACGCCGGCCTTGCCTATCCCAATTTTTCATGTATTTATTTCCTTTTCTGCACTTTATCATTTCTTATTAGTTTGATCAGTAGTTTCTTCATCTGCGGATTTGCACACGCATTTCCAAATAAATGCTATGAATTTAGGGCGCCTTTTTGGTATAACATTCCTATATTTTAATCATCGGCTTTCTAAGAGTTCAGTGAAACATTTATTGTGTCTTTTCAATTTTCAGCACTTTAACTACATTAGATCTGATTCTACCGGGCGACCACGAAAACCATGAGTGAGGTTGATTTTAAAATATTATTTTCAATCTTTTTTACTAAGAAACGTTGAAGAAAACACATACTAGGAAATATGAAAAACACATGAACCATCAGAATCTCAGAACATGACAATTAACTCACTGTCGGAGTGCATTCTTGCCTTGAAGAAGAGTCACGTGCTTCGTTCCGTCTCTCTAATTGGCTCACGAGGGCATAGCCTTCGCACTTTGCTAAAAAATGCTGACACGGAGTGTATCAAAAAAGAAAAGCTAGTCAAAGCGGTCAAAGCGCTACATGTTTAATTAATCTTAAAGGAAGAAGCAATAAAACCAAAAACGCAGTATTTGCCGTCACCGAGAGATACATTGTGCACGGACAAATAAGATAAATATGTGGCGACATCTATCTTATTTGGTGGCAACTAAAGTCATCAACCACAACGCGACCCCCGAGAAGGCGGCCACACTAGCCCATTCAGAGACTATCGGCCTTAATGCAGTCCGCGGCCGTTATGCCCTATTAGGCCTCAAAGCCACTCCCGGCCCTTTAGCTCTTCTCGACCGTAATGCACTCTCGACCGTAATGCGACTATCGGCCGAAATGGCAGTGACCCCTTAGTAACCGTGCCTGCAAGTTGTTTAGGTTTAGAAGCACTAAATGAAAATATTGAAGGCGAAAATTTGTCACCTTTCTTCGGTGATAATGCAATAAATGCAAAAGTGCAAACGAGCTGGACAAGAATAAAAATAATAGTCCCTGGAGACGGGGATCAAGGGAGACAAATGACAAACAAATTTCCAAACACAGCTAGGTGACTGAAGCACGACTGAAAAAATCCGCCCGGTCATCGTATCGAACTTCTTGTTAGCTCAGTTGGTAGAGCGCTCCACTGGAAATGGAGAGGTCTCGGGTTCAATACCAGGAGCAGGACGATTTTTTCAGTCGTGCACCAGTCTCCTCGGAGTGTTCGGATATTTGTGTTTTTCGTTCGTTCTCCTTGTTCCCCCTCTCCATGGATTATTATTGCTAGTCTTCCTTCCATGCGCTTTTATTTTGTTTCATCCGCTTCCGCAACATTCCAGCTGATTTGGATTCTTAACGGGATGTACCTTACGCAACTTCTCCGTCGGATGATGACATCTTATCATTTAAACATAATCCCGAAAAGTGTTGGAAGTCTGAATCGGAAGCGCCTGTGCTTCCTCCCATGGTCACAACCGCAAGAGAAGCCGGTATGCGAAGTGAGCATCACGTGCGCGGAGCGTATAATTTAAAAAAAAAATATAAATAGCCAAGCAATATGAAACAACGTGTGAATATAATGTTTACAGTTTACCAAAAACATAACAAATAGAAACACCTCCTGCGGTGACCGCAGTTTTGTGATTAGGAGGGCAATTTCAAACGTGTAATCACCGCCATACAAGCACGGCGACGACCGTCGAAGGCTTAATGACGTTGCTACACACCTCACAAGCATTTGAGTCACGTTGCATGGAAACTAATTACAGTATATGAGGTTTGGTAGTACAAGCTGTTTGGAGCTCCATTCAGTCTTGGTATAACATGTTGACTACTACAACAGCGATGTAAACATGATCGCGTCCGCTACTTGAAACATAACGAAACACGTTTCATTACTCTACACTGTGTAAGTCATTAATTCCTGTGTTTTATAGTTATTTAAACCTGCCTGATTGTCTGTACAGCCTGAGAAGGAGACATAAAAGTTTCCGGACTTCAACCAGATATTCGAGCTCCAGTTGGTGGTCATCATCCAGGGGCTGTCAGGAGCATCGAATCCTGTTGGGCCAGTGAACTCTTCAGGCTAGCCACCTCAAAATGACACATTTGATGAACGTAGGTGCTTCACTATAATTTAAGAGTGAAACAAATAAATCGTCACCTGATTCTTGGAGAGGAAAGCTGCTTGCAAGCAAAGCAAAAAAAAAATATATATATTAACCACAACTTTGTAATGAAACAATATCCAGCCTTGGTATACTGTCATATATTTCGGGCCTAACTTACGGCAGCTCTACTGACTGGTGCTGTCACCACTGCTACACAATATCAGTCTGTGGAAGTGCATGCGCTGTTGATAAACTCTTCAAGTGGAAGGAGTGCTAGTCTGACCGGCTCAGACAACTGCAGACGTCTGGGAACTGACATTTCAAAATGGTGGGGGTTGCAGTCTTCGGGAAAATTGGCACGCCAACAGCAAGATCCTTTGCACAATACCGGTCCGAGACGTGGAACGGATTCCAGCAAGGAGCATCGCTGACGTAACCTGTAAAATTAATTAGAACACTCTCATCAAACAATACCGTGTACCTTATTCAAGCTGAATCCGTGAGCAGGGACCATCGTGTGCGCGGATGGCTTTCATGCTACATTCACTCTCCGACAATACTGTGCCATCTAAAACTTCTACCAGACATAGATTGTCAATGTTGTTCGCGTACTGCACGCACCTAGGACACGAAGAGAAAAATAAATGTAGAGCACTGTGGAGGCCTCAAATTTGGGGTTTATCAAGCAAGCGTGGGCAGCGATTGTACGAGTTAGCGATATTTCACTGCAACGAAATAAGCTTCAAATGCTGCAATGAAATGAGCTATTTTGTAGGATTGAATCGAAAGTTAGAAGGTACGGTAAACGCATCACCCGCACCACGTCGTAAAGCCATTTGGAGACATCCCAGACGTGGAGTTGGACTCATTCTTTATGCATAGCTTGGCACAAGCCATGTACGCTCAGATATGCGTATCTCAAGCAAACAGGCATTCTATTACTGTTATTATTAGGAGTACAGCAAAACAACACAACAAATTGACAACGTAATTTTGATATGCTCTCTGCCGACGGCTAAATCACTTATAAACAAATCACTGAAGACGAAGAAGAATTGCACGTACCGTGGTCGGGACGCTGGACTGCCGGTAACTCATTTGCAGAAGTGGCAGAAGTTAGCACGCGCGTGAACCCGAGTACACGGTCCACGGCGATCTCGATGTGTTCCCATATGAAGAAGGCGTAATACGTGCACTACCAAGACAAACACAAAGCTGTATGTTTCGCCGGTTCCGCTAGAATTCACAGTACATGCGGTAACAACACCACACCAACAGAGATTTGTTTAAATAAAGGTAAATGGTTAAACGAGCACGACCCCGCCGAACACAAACGTTGCCATCGCAGCCCCGCCGGCCTTGCCACTGGGCTATCGACGGGGCGGAAGCACAGTTCATTTTGAGGCGCCTTTTGCCAGCGGCAGTTACTCAGAAAACATTCTTAATTCAAGTCACACGCACTAATAAACACAACTGAGCAATCATCCCGGTACAAAAAGGCACGCATTACTAAAATAAGACAAAACCCATCGGTTTGACGCCGAAAGAGACGATCGACAAACTCGTCCCATTTTCAGACAAAACAGCAAGGAAACCAACCGGCCCTTAATGTTGTGTCACGCTCCCGGTGGGCAGTGGCGCGCTCGGTTTACCCGCTGCGCCCACATTTTCATAGGGAAATTTCGTCATTTGAGCTTCTAACCAATCAGACGCAATATCGTCACTTCCGTTTCTTTTTATGAGAAAAGAAACATTTGTCGGACACAGCCAACGTTACTAAACCACTCAGTTGGGAAACTGCCATAGAGACTGCTCTGAAAAAGTGGCCCCGATCTGTCCTCGCGAACCGAGCTAATGACGAACACAACGCCGCCATTTCTCCCGCAGCGGCCACTCGAGGTACCGCACGTTACTTCTATTTTGGCTTTCATCGGCCATTCTGGCGCCGAAACAGATATAGAGGAAGAGGTTACAGGGGAGCCACCCCCGTCTCCCCGACGGCCGCGCCGCGTCATACTACAGAAGTTAAAATGCACCTAGGTCGGGACGCGCTACCTGAAAGCCCCGCTGAGGCATGGTTGTATAAATACAATATTAATTGTGCCGCAAAACCTTGCAAACTAAAAATTTTAAAAACATCACGCGCCCTTCATTTTGTACTAAACTCCAATAAATTTCACACAAAAAGAGTCTTTTCCGTTTGTTTTTCCGCAAAAACATGCTTTCTAAAAGCTCAAGGTGACCACAGTACAGACAAATGATAAAGAGGGGCGCTGTTGTCGTATTTAGCTCGGTCTTGGTGGACGCCAGCGGCCCAGGTTTCGACGGCGAGTTTCCCAACTGAGAGTTTTAGTAGCGTTGGACACAGCCAACGTTACTAGAACCACTCAGTTGGGAAACTGCCATAGAGCCTGCTTGAAAAAAGTGGCTCAGATTCGTACTCGAGAACCGAGCTAATGGCGATCGCAACGCCGCCATTTCTCCCGCAGCGTCCTCTCCGGGAACTGCACGGCTGCGCGTTGAGTCGGGCAAGGGCCGGTGGCGCCATCTCGCAGGGCCATCTCGCAGTAGCTATGTAAAGCAGCTTTCATGTTTCAACTCGTCGCTAAAAGGTGGCGCTGTTGTCGTATTTAGCTCGGTCTCGGTGGACGCCAGCGGCCCAGGTTTCAAGGGTGAGTTTCCCAACTCAGGGATTTCGTTGGACACAGCCCAACGTTACTAAAACACTCAGTTGGGAAACTCGCCGTCGAAACCCGGGCCGCTGGCGTCCACCGAGACCGAGCTAAATGCGACAACAGCGCCACTCTTTGTCATTTGTCTGTACTGTGGACACCTTGAGCTTTTAGAAAGCCTTTTTTTGCGAAAAAACAAACGGAAAAAACTCTTTTTGTAGTAACTTTTATTGGAGTTCAGTACAAAATGAAGGGCGCGTGATGTTTTTAAAATCTTTAGTTTGCAAGGTTTTGTGGCACAATTAATATTGTTTTTATACAACCATGCCTCAGCGGTGCTTTCAGGTGGCGCGTCCCGACCTAGGTGCATTTTAACTTCGGTAGCAAGACGCGGCGCGTCCGCAGGGGAGATGGGGGTGGCGCTCCTGTAACCTCTTCAACAGTATCTATTCTGGCCCCAAAATGTCCGATTAAAGCCAAAATAGAAGTGACGTGCGGTTCCTCGAATGGCCGCTGCGGGAAAAATGGTGGCGTTGTGTTCGTCATTAGCTTGGTGCTGGAGGACAGATCGGAGACACTTATTGAAGGCAGTCTCTATGGCAGTTTCCCAACTGAGTGGTTTAATAACGTTGACACAGCCTTTCCGCAACCGGATGAATGATATTGGCTAAGTCCTTTGTAATGGGCGGTAGCTCGCGCCACCTAGCCTAAGAAAACGTTTTCCTCGCCCACTTAAACACCCAATTTATCTCTCTTCATTCCTGCGACTGTCACCGGGCCGGGAAAAGGAACCACCAGGTCGACCTTTGAGGGATCGGGGAAATACAAAGTAAATATATAAAAGAAGAAAACGCACCCCCCCTTTCTTCCGGCGAGGGATTCGCCAATTTCTCTCATTCAAACTTGTTGGGGTTCCCTCCAAATTCAGACCCACTGAGAGACATGGTTGAGTCCTTGGGGCGGAGCCACGCGGGAGGGAGCCTCAATTTTTCTACACTCCCCTTTCCGGTTGTGATAGTTACATTTAAAAATTTCAGTTTTCCCTAGTCTCCTTCCACAGAAGCTCTAACCTCCTTTTCGTTGCATTATAAAACGTGTGACAAGATGAATAATTCAGATTTATTTTACGATAAGCTACGATATGCTTGTTTGCCGCTTTCACCACCATACTTAGGTTATTAGAAAATCTAGATAACGTAATTATTCAGCCGAAAAAGGTATGCAAGCACGTCGTAAGGTATTGTATTATGGGCCAAGTCATTCCGGGTGAGGTGACGTAAGAATGGTTGATTCACAGGCATACGTCACCCACCCCGCTATGACTTGTCAGATAATTCGTTATGTTCCGACACGCTTATATGTCGCTTTTGCCATTATGATTATATAATCCAGATTTTTCAATAGGGTTTCTTGATTTTGGGCCCGCTGGCTACCATGGTAACCGAGCTGGTGTCTTGTGGCTTTTTTTATATGCATGGCTCATTTTACCACTCCGTCTTTTTATTGAAAAACAATTAAAAGTGATTAAAAGTCATGAAAGCGTGCTTGGCATTCCGGCACGGGCATATATAACAGTTTGAGCGCCTCACTCGCCTATGTTCAACACTCGCAGAAACTGGAACTGACAATTCGAACTTCTCTCTACTCGAGATTAAATTTTGGTAAATATCGGCCTTGTTCAGCTCTATCTGTTTCTAATTGCCGTCGGAAGTTTCGTAGTCGTCATCTAGCGCAGGTCTGGCACAACCCTAAGTGAGGGCTCCCCCGACTCCACCACCGCTTCCCTGGGCTGAATGTGTCCCCGTTCAGCCTCGCTGCCTCTCTCGTAACCTTTTTTAGATTACATTTTTTATATTTGTCGAAGATTAAAGATTCTTCGTCTGACAGATCCTAATGCCAGGCTGCAATGCTGCTAACTGAAATGTTTATTTTTGTCCTGGGCAAAGCACACCTAGACTGTTTAAATCGAACTTACTAATGATTTAAATTTACACTTTGTATCGCATACTCCTTGACTGCTTTAAAACATTTCTTGTCCCACTTGATTGAACAAAAATCAATGGCACCATTACTACCGTAGTGTTCTCCCTTGAAATAAAACTTACTCTTGCCTATCCCGATGGTTTGGCCTTAAAAGTATAAAGCAGTCCTGCACTCATTTGCTTTCAGAAACATATTTCACTTTTCAAAGCTTGATAAAAAGCATCAGCAGCACCATGTTCACCATTTTATTAATAAAAATAGAGGAGTGCTTTGATTATATAAACTTTTAATGACAATGAGAATTTACAAAATTAATGCAAAAAGAAATGTTGGACCCTGAAGGGCCACTTTTATTAGCCTAACCTCAAGAAGAAAAAAAAAAAACCAAGCAGCTGAATGAAACAAAAATGGGCAGAGTACTGATGTACATGTTGTGTAATCACCGTACTCAAAATATATTTGAATTTAAAAAGAAAAATCGGGATTGTTCTCTTTTACTTCTCCGAGTGGAAGAAGCGCTTTTTTTATAGTTCTAAATATTACGAGTAAAACACAACGAACCCTAAGATCACAGCCACTATTTGGGCCCGTCACATTAAATCTTGTTCTGCTGGCCATAAGCTGTCTACATTAAATAACACAGGCAGTGTTTTGCATAAACACTCAGCAGCGGACGCAAAAAAAATAATATATCCAAATGGTGTTTACATGAAGGCGAAGGAGCGAAACATCCTGCATACGTATTCTTTATTTTTATCCCAAAACTGCCTACTATGTTTTACAGGTATCTATGCCTAAAGGCCCGTTCACACTCTTGCGACCGAGTAAGACCGAGAGAGACCAGACCGGCTTTTCAGCCTCTTGCGACGTCTTAGGACCAGCTCCGCTGGAGCGCATCCGGTCCTAAGACGTCGCAAGAAGCTTAAAAACCGGTCTGGTCTCTCTCGGTCTTACTCGGTCGCAAGAGTGTGAACGGGCCTTAATGCACCACGCAAAAGGTAAAAGCGTGGTCGAATGTGAGATCCTCGGAAATCGACTTTTATCGCCTTTTCTTTTTTTTTTTTTTTTGCAACATAATATTTTATTATCTTCGCGGCGGGACCGCCGACAAGGACGACACGGAGAAAAAATAGGGCGCGGAGGAAAAGGAAAGGCGGATTATCGAATTATTGCTGGCGTCGTGTTCCGACAGCGAAATCAGTCCGGAGGAGGAGACACAGACACTCGCAAAAAAAACAGAATAAATGCAACACGTTTGTCGTGAAAGCATCTGCTAAGAAGTGTTTCGAGCACACCAACGCACCCGCCCCCCGTCTTTTTGCCCTGCTTCAGTCTTACAAACTATAGCTTCCCAGTTGTTTTTCAATCGAATATCGATGAAGACACACATTTTTCAGTCGCGTATGTTGTGCCAGCGGTGACAGAAATATCACACACCACAATGCCGCATCCGAAAGCAAGCGATCCCGCCGTACGACTATGGCCCGCACGATGTAAACAAACCCTGCATTCTCACATTCTGGATATCACGTGACATGCACATGCTGCTCAATTGTGCTCCCTAGAGTGGTTCTCGTCGCGAATAGGAACTCATCTAGCTGAGCCGCTTGCTATGATACCGAGCTAGACCAAAAGCGGCGACAGGCGGCGGGGGGAAAAGCGGAGCGATACTTTGGCAGCTGAAACTTCAATATAGAGTGGCTCTAGGCACACCTACAGCAGCTTCTCTTCAGCATAAGACAAAGTAGGAACGAAAATGGCAGAACTTTTGTCTAGTCTGGTGTTTTTGTGGGTGCAAATCAGGTCCGTAAAATTGAAAATTTGATGGCAGAATCTTCAGTCGCAGTTATGGATTAATAGGATATGATTACATTGTGAACCCAAAGGATCAAGGCCGCTTCAAAAATTTTCGAAAATCATGTTTATAAGATCATGAAACTTTAATTTAACACAAACACTTGACTGGGTGATGACTTTTCTTTAATATAAACAACCAAAATTTCCTTGCTGAAAAATCCAAGAAGCAAAAAAAAAATTATGGCTCAGTACAGAGATTTGCATTTTTAGACTAAACAAGAAAAACGGTTCCTGTGGGCCACTGGACCGTTTTATTGAGCAAAATAAGGAACCAAAGCGAATCTTCATTACTTTCTGCGCCCTTTATTTTTCCTTTTCAATCAAACGCTATAAAGGTCCACTACAATTATATTTTAGCACAAAAAAAGGTTGAACTGCGCACTGAGCCATTATTCATTTTTCAAATATTAACTTTTGATTCAAGCAAGTTAGCCTTTTAATAGTTAAAAAATTGAAAAAATAGCCCCACCTTCGTATTAAATTACAGTGCGAGAGCATGCAAAACTTATTTTTTAGATTTATTTATACTGGGTTCAATCTTTCATGTTTTCGTTGTAGTGTTTCAACCAATTTATTAGTGGTTTTAGAAATCTAGAAATGATTTCATTTTTGCTTTAGTACAAGAATTATGACAGGATAGAAAGTGAAAACTCATGTCAGCATTCCTCATTTTTCACTAGAGAAACAAGTGGTCATATCTGCAGTGACAACCAGTTTTCCGGAAGCACTTCGGTGCCGACTCCTGTGGATTGTTGCACAGAGATTTTATAACCTCTGCGATATCCGTCAAGACATTAGATGGTCACGAATTCCTATCGCATGCGGCGACATATTGATTGAATCTGAGCGTCGCAGGGCTCTTATTAAGTTTGTGAGCTGGATTCGGCCGACGTTATTGAGCAGTGTGGATAAATCACGGTAAAATGGCAGAAAGGTTTGAGAACAAAAAATAACATAGAGCACCCTTATTCTAAAAATTTCTGAGAGTAAATTACCCTCAGAAGCGGTTGCGACAAAACGAACACCAGCTTACGCTTGTCGATTTTTACAGCTGTATCGTAGAACAATCTTCGGAACGCTGAATACCGTGACCCCTCCGTTATCTACGTTTAAAAGAAGCAATCCAGCACTGCTGGGACACAAAGATTGGAGATAAAAAAAAGCAGCGTGAACGCTACATCACATTCGCTCAGCAGCGGAGGCGGCAAAACGAACACTTGCTTACGCTTGTTGTCTATTTCTACAGGTTGGAACAGCTGTCTGGTTTACTTGAATATACTATTTTGTTTCTACCGCAGTTGCTGCTGCTGCTACTGCTGGTGGGGCTGCTGTTGAAGGGCGCATTACTTGATGTTGTATGGCGAATGCGCCTGACTCCTATATCTGCCAATCCTTTAATGAGTTGCTACTTGAAGATGGGAAATTTTCCGAACGCTGTAACTCCGAGCACGGATATCTAGGCTCTTGCGCAGGAGTCAGTAAAATATTTTTGAGCAAAAAAAAAAAAAAACAACAACAAATACATGAAGGTGTTCAACATTTACTTTCAAAGCCCGATGTCCCTCGGCGTCAGAAAACGATAACCAAGAACCAGTGCTTCATTAGGAAAAGTGCTGACGGAAATTTAAAAACAAAACTGGGCTATCTCCTAGACGCCCAAAAAAGAGCGGACCTTCTGCTGTTGACGAAAGGCACTTTGGCCAACATTGAACAAAAAGTTTCCGAGATGTCATGGAAATTCGACAATATGCTTTCAGAAATAAAGATCAATAAAAAAAATTACACCATCTTCCCGAGGGGAACCATGGGGTGATGCGGAGCATCGTGTTGGTTCCGAGGAAAGAGTCAGTTGCGTGCTGACGTCGAGAGATCGCGCCACCGACTGCCCTAGCGTTACCCCCTACGCGATCCTTCGTCGCGGCTCGCGGCAGAAAAACTTGGAACGCTCGCCGCTCGCCGTTTATTTTTTTTTTCACACTTGAAGGAGAGGAGACTAGAGGAGGAGAGTTGCGCGTGCGCGCGCGGTTTGAGGAGAAGCGAACGCACGCGCAGTGCACGCAGATGGTAGAGAGAGAGAGCGGAGAGAGTAACGCGCAGCTGTTGGAGAGAGGGAAGGAGGAGAGTTGCGCGTGCGTAGTTCGAGTGCCGACTACAACGCCGACGCCGCGGAGGCAGTTTGATACTTTAGACCCATGTTGCGGATAAAAAAAACAGGACGCGGTATGGCCAAAAAAACGTGCTTTTCGTGTAAGGCTCGTCAAATTATGAGGCGCTGGAGAAATTCAGCATTCTGCGTTAAGTCCTTATATCGAACTCTTTTTGTTCGCCTTCCGCCCATTGAAGAGCATGCGGAAAGGGCCTTAGAACGCACCTGGTATCGCTGCGCCGCAGCGTTCTTCCGCACGTCTGCTTTCCTCGCCGTCACCATGGCAACGAACGCCGAATGAATGGAAGCACGCACGGTACCGCCGCGTGAAGCCAGCAACAGCTGACGCCATTTTACGAACGCCGTCTGCTAGCCAAAGCCGAACGCAATATGTCGGCGTCAGCTGTTGCTGGCTTCACGCGGCGGTACCGTGCGTGCTTCCATTCATTCGGCTTTCGTTGCCATGGTGACGGCGAGGAAAGCAGACGTGCGGAAGAACGCTGCGGCGCAGCGATACCAGGTGCGTTCTAAGGCCCTTTCCGCATGCTCTTCAATGGGCGGAAGGCGAACAAAAAGAGTTCGAAATAAGGACTTAACGCAGAAGGCTGAATTTCTCCAGCGCCTCATAATTTGACGAGCCTTACACGAAAAGCATGTTTTTTTGGCCATCCCGCGTCCTGTTTTTTTTATCCGCAACATGGGTCTAAAGTATCAATCTGCCGTCAATTTCGGCGAAACAGCAGGATCGAGCGCTGGGGTAAGACTGACTCCAGTTCCCCACCCGGAGCTCCTTATACACGCGCGTGCGCTTCCGTATCATTCGGCGTAGAAGGTTCGGCGCGCAGAACATTCGTACCCCGAATAAGCAAAAGAATCATCTTATACACCAGAAGGCGACATTTACAGCGAAATTACGCAATGTGCATCCTCTCCCAGGAATCGAACCTGGGGCCTCCGCGCGAATGCCAAGCGCTGTAACCATTCGGCCACGCACACTTTTGCCCGGCGACGCGCGTAGCAGTATGTTCCAACACTATAGTCGACGGCATAATTTTAAAAATACATAATCTACCTCGAAGTGAAAATAAAACTTAATTTCTAAAGTAAATAAAATTGTAAAAAAGCTCGAGCTGGACTAACTAAAAAATACGATCTGGATAACCTGCACAGACTTCTGCCGAGAGTCGGAGAGACTCCGGTAATGTGGTACGCTTTGTGTGAATAGTGACCCGTGATCAATGTATGCCTCAGAAGGCTTGCCTAAGAGTTACAGCTCTGAATACACACTTCTGTGATAATCTGATTGAACACAAAAAAATCTGTTATAAATGACGATAGCAAAAGCTCACGAAGAAATCTGCAACTTTACATGGCTGATAAACGGAAGCATCTTAGTACTAAATGTGGAAGGTACCCGTGCTATCAAAATCGAATCCGAACATGAACTGGGTAAAATAATTTAAAATTAATTATACAACAACTCGGTCTTTATGTTATAACAAGACTACCTTTAGACAACTTTACTAATCACGTTGTTTTATACGTGGATGTGCAGGGCCTTTTTACACGCTTCCCATGTTTCTTCACTTGCGTTTATCAAGTCCTGCATTGAGTCACATGATGCACTTTCGTTTCGGAACTCAAGTGGAGTTGCCTTAGAAAGTTTTCCTGAGCTTCTGCATTTCTATTTTAATTACACATTCATTAGGTGGAGAAACCGGTCATTTTCGAAAAAGCCGAGAGTGTGCATAGGCTCCACTGTAGTACCCGTTCTAAGCGATATTTTTCATTAGGGTGTTGACCGTGCGATTGAATACTCCATTAATCCTACGACAGTCACAAGTGTGTTTAGGTATGTTGACGACTTTTTAATAGTGCTAGAAAAAACGGGGGACAAATAGGTTTTCATTAAGACAATAGACATTTTCCACAAATGCGGTTTAGAACTTCTTTTTACATTTGAAACGCAAAAGAAAGAAAGATTGCAATTTCTGGACCTCTCGCTTTCCTTGCAACTTAATCAATCGCATGTGCGGGTCTTTTCACATTGTTCTAAAAAAGAAATTCTAAACTACACGTCTTCACATTCTAAAGTAGTAAGAAAAGGTGCCCTAAATCTGCCTTAGCAAAGTCATGTTTTCATACCATCAAACGCAGTTTTCATGCTAAAATTAAGATATTTCACAAGTTCAACCTCGACTTTGCGGGCTTTCAACTTTCTAAACTCCAGGAAAAGCACCAAATGTTGTCCTTAAGCGCTGCTTTACCTGGAAAGTGCCTCTTTCTGTACTCTTCAGAGGTGGTTACTGTTAAAAGACATTGCTATCCAGCAGAAGGTCCATCACGTAGTTTTATTGCATGTTTCATCTTGTCGGCAGGGCACCACTGACAAGGCGAGGTTTCTGGAATCATTATAGGCGTTAGAACCACCTCGTATGCACACATTTCAGTAATCCTTGTATTTTGTAGGTTAATGCTTGGCTCAGCAACTCGTAGACCTTTTTCCGCCCGATTTACAGTTGATATTTGCACATAGTTGTGGCCAATTGAAGGCAGAAACCTAACGATGTAAATGTGTTCTCTTAATCTGCGGCACCAATCGGTATAAAATATTAAAGATAAATTGGGTCTAAAATAACCAAAAATAAAATTTATACAAAACAAATTGCTTGGGAACACAAACCTGTCGACGTCAAAGCAACCGGCATGTACAACAAAACAAACCTTTCAATGCCTGTTGAAGATATCATGGTCAAGATGAAGACGTCAAGCATAAAGTAGTTGACGAATGGCCACGTTAGCACACACATGAACAGTTATACAATGGGAACGGTGTAGTGCATGAAGATGTAGCAAACTATTTTCGACAAATGGCATATCTGAAAAACAGAACCATAGTTGTGAAAATGTTACATGCTCCAGTTTTCAGAGCCATCAAAGAGATGGATGACTGCGGAGGTAACTGCGCTGTGGTAGAGGATCTATTAGCCGAATGGTGACAGCTTACACGCGCCTGAAGGAAGTAACCAGTGAGGTAGAAAGTCGCTTTACTAGGAAGCCGCTTATCGTGCACACTTATATGGAGACTGTGTTCGTGATCGCATGAGCCGGATACCACAGTAGATGCAACGTGACACAGATGGGGAAGAACTCTACCAGCGAAAGTCCTTGCTGGGGTATTCGCCAACAACACTGAGCTCTCCGCCATGTCGTAGTTGATGTAAGCCAAACTACAGTGTTGTCAATAATAACAGTCAACACACCAAGAAGATGTGAATATATTGTGAAGCGATAATCGACTTCGTCGTCAACAAATATGTCGCACATTTTAGTATCTATCCCATAGGAGAAGAATTGACGTCATGTGACCTGACTTTACGCGACCTATAAACCTCACGCCACGTGACATCGCTTATACTTCCCCTCTCTCTCCCCATCCCTTTTTCCTTCCTCCCCACATATCCCCCAATCTCTCTCTTTTCCCACTTACCACCTGCCCCTCCTTCTAAGGTGCTCCCTAACGGTTCGGCCAACATGAGCAAGCCCCATTCCATCAACCTCATTAAGTGCTATTTCAATTCCATTGTATTTCACAGTGTCTAAGCGCGGCGATTTAAACTATAGGTTATTCTCCACTCCCCGAAACCTCAAGCGCCCACCAACGTGTTTCTTGGAGAATAAACATTTGAGCGATGTCTCTCTCTATCTCCACTCCTCGAAGGGACTGTTTGAATATCTTAAAAACTCATGCAAACGATATCTCTTAAAATAATTTTTATTCATCATAGTACTTTGGAGATAAAGATCGTTGCCAAATTTTACATGATAATAATTACCACAAAATAATTTCATCTCGTATCGTTAATGCTTCAGGAAAGTAAATCATGAAGTACGAAAATTGCGGTAGAAATTAATTGATTACAAGCGATCAATTACCTGTATTAAAATTGTTTTTCTATACGCGTCTTGCAATTCGAAGCGTATGCTTGAGTTCGGCCATAAGTTCATATGCTGCACTAAGGAACTGCAGTCAAAATAAGCATCGTTTAAGTACAGATTATGTGGGTTTCAAATCTGATAAGCGTTTACAGTCTTTAGGAGACTATCTAGAAATAGTACTAAATATTGTATATTTAAAGAAGCATACATAACGTGATGATATGTATTTAGCGTTTGTTTTTATTCAAAACTGTAACCTACCTTTTTTTCATACGCCCATGTGCTTCAGTTATTACAGCTAGAGCCGCGTAGGAAAAACTTATTAAAAACTCAAGATCGCGCTCTTTCAGATATTCCAGAATTATTCTGAAAAGAAGAGGTTGAAGTTGCCTTTTATAGATCCAGCCATATCATCGGAGGTAAAAAAAAAGAAACCCGTGTGCTGGAAACGTACAGTGAGTACGAAGGGGCAACGGGGTTTCATCGCATTTTCTGCAGATAGGGCTCTGACGAGCACCCCCTTTTTGTCACGTACGTGTTTGCCCCTAATCAGAAATTTTCATCACGCTAATGGTATTAATGATGGTATTTTAATTGAAAGAAAAAGGCAGAAAATCTGGGTTATCCCTCGTTCGTGCTAAACGAAGCGTTTTGAGCACACTGTTGTCGCGCCCTTCAAGACCGATTAAATAACCACCATGTGAAGGCCGCACGCGACGCGGTCTCCGCACAACCACCTCCTTCGACATCGGATAGGCCGCGGAAACCGTAAAAGCTTTACAGCCTTGGCGAATTTTATATCGGAACTTATCGGATCGTGAAGCTGGACACACCCTCACCTGAGACCAGCGGCCATGCGGAGTTCGTTTTTTACGAGTGGCCTCGAGCAATTTTTGCAGCAAATATGTTCGAGAGAGAAAAGAAAAGAGGGTGATAGTAAAAGTAATATAATAAGAGCATATGGGGCTCCTTTATATCCAAAAAATGTTTCGCGAGACTGCATAAAGCAAAATGCTCGCGCGAATTTAAGATTGTGTTCTGCTGTACATTCAAAAAGGACATTTCGTGGTAGCAGAGATTAAAACTTTTCACATCAACGATGACTTTGTCATAAAAAAAATGCAGTAAATGGCAAAAAAGAACACAGGACACCTCAATCGCGATGGCGAGGGAGGTTTGTTAATGTCTATCCCTGCTCGCAAGGACTGGGTTATGGTGCTGCGTGCTAGTCGTTATGGCCGCAGCTAACCGGGACTATCTTTGGAGGGCCGTCGGGCCAGAGGGAGCAGCGTGAAAGTACCCAAAGCGCGCATATTTTGATGCATGTTTTTTTTTTCTGGAGCCAAGCCCAGCACGAAAACACTCGACGTACTCCTATCACAGGTAAGATGAGACTACGTTGTAGGTGTTCTTTGACAAACGCGTTTGCCTCTCCTAGGTACGTGTCACGCAGGCGTTATCAAGCTATCAAGTCGGCCTTTTTATCTCGTCCTCGTTACAGGTTGGCGTTTCCAGTTACAGGTTGACGTTTTCAGTTTTATTTCGCGAAGTCGGCGTACCTTTTTCTCTATCTAAAAAAATTACCGTTCGTTTTTGTGGGGGAATATTGATACATTTGAGAAAGTTCTAGAAGAGCGTATAGACCCTCGCGTTAGCGCAGGGTGCGGTTCACGCAAGCACTCAGCAAAATCAATGCGGAGGGAGTCAAACCAGCGCTTTTAGTACAGCGGAACGCAAGTGTCGCATACGCATACGCAAGCCGTTTCACCGCCAGCTAGATGTGTCCATATAGACAGCTTCCATCAATCAAAGACCGGTGTTCGGTAAAGCCAATCTGAGTCTCGCGCTGTCCCGCGCGCGTCGAGAGCAATGAAATGTGAACGCAGGGGAATGCTGCATACGCGCGCAAAACTTGCTAGCGAGCGTACGCATGTGAAGCTCGCGGCGTGGCGTACGCGTGGGGCATGCACCGTGTAAAGCATGCAAAGCTAACGCCAACGTAGCGCGCTGGTGTTTGCTTTTGTACGCAATAGACATATTGCTAAATTACCCAAGCATCAAGGAGAATGCATGGATTGGTGTTCCACGCGCCTCACATGCTGGCCTCAGCATTAGCAACTTTTCCAAAGCAAATGCCTAAAACAAATTGCATCTTGCACGCGGGTTTGTCAACACTTTGTTTTGATTTTTTACTTCGAATATTTTATACGGGGAAGGCGTGCGCGTGTGGCGCGTGGAACACCATTCCTGCATTATCCTTGATGCTTGGGTGATTTAGCATTAGGTCGATACGAAATCTCTTTAAGCTTTACCATTTCTTCAGTGATACCAACAAGGTAGAGGGGCTTAGAGTGATAAACCGGAAGTTCGGAAAAGGCACCCGGTTGCCGCCATGTTGTATAAAAAGAAACCACTCGTCACGTGACTTCACAAGAGCCGTGACGTCATCGGTTAGATGGCAGAGCCCAGAGCTGGCGGATGTGAGTTCGTTCGGTGCGCGGTGGCCGGGATGTGCAGCTGCTTTCCGACGACTTCGGGCTTCTTCGTGCTCGCTGACGCAGGTATAATGTCAAAATATGAAGGAAAGAGATTTTATACCCTTTTTGCGCAAGATCGCTCTGGATCACCTGGAGATTAACGACTGCGAGATCTGTGAGACAGTCGTATCGCCGTACCGGTGCTCGGATTCCCGGATGTGTTCGAGGATCGATAGAACTTTGACTGCTTTTAGCATAATATTTTTTGCATATTCTTAGCTTTGTTTGAACATAGGAATGTCTGAGAATTGACGCTAAATATATGCGTCGGACGTAGGGCATAGGGAAATTTGTTTGAGTCCTAGGTAACTGCATAATCACAGCAACTTGTAGCGAGGAAGCTCCTGCGATCTTTACGCCGATCGCGCACGGCACAAACTCCTTCTTGTGCTTCTTACCACAGCCGAGACGTCTGTGTGCTAAAGTTGATAAGGGTCGTCCGGAAAAACTCGTCTGTGGTAAGAAGCACAAGAAGGACTGTGCCGTGCGCGGTCGGCGTGGTGTTCAAAATTGAGTTGTCCTGCGGGAGAGTGTACTTTGGCCAATCAGGGAGGTGCATCAATGATAGGCTCAGAGAACACGCACTTTCGATAAGATCTTCACCTTCGGGTAATTTGGCAATTCATTGTGATAGATGTGGGTGCTCCCATATTTTGGAAACAACAACGATTGTTGCTCGGCGCAGTTAGCAGGTAACTCGCGAAATATTCGAGGCTTATTACACTTCGAAGTATAAGGATGAGCGCGTCAGTGCTCCCTTGATTGCGCTCTTCGACAAGGAAATCATGTTCTTGGAGAGCTGTGACACGTGCCCTTAGGCGATGGTCTAATGTATGTTTGTCTGTGTGTGTTTTTATGCCGGTAGGTGGTTTGCCAGAAATAAACAAGTTGTCAGTCAGCGTTCGGTCTGTGTGTTCCTCGTTCTTTGTCCTCTGTACTTTTGTCGCTGTTGCCCTCTCCGTAACTTTGCAATGTATTAGTCGGTCAATTATTTACTTGTTCTAATTACGTGGACAAGATTATTCATATTTGTGTTCATTCCTTGCCCAAAGAGCAGTCTTGCTAAAAAATGCTGACATACCATTCCTTTCAGTCTCTTCAATATACTTTTTTTTTCAAAAGTGTGGGCTGTCTATACTTCGTTTCACCGTAACTTGGAAAGGTGCAACTGCCACAGCCTGCTCGAGCCATTCGGAGAGACGGATTGAAGGTGTGTGATAAACCTGTGCAGACGAGCACTCTGATGATATGTCGTCATGTGCCTCTCTACAACGAGAATATTGGCTCACCGATACGGTATAATACCCTTCGCCGTTTGCCATATTGTGATGAAACGACTTACAGTAGCTACTACTCTAATTATCTAAGGCCTTCATATTTTGGGCATTTGTTCGACACGAATGTTATGTCAGCCATCACTGTGAACTCGGCTCAGCGCCTATTGGACTCGAATGCAGCATTAGCGTTCGAAGGGACCTGGAACCCGTTCGTGTGCTTTACGCCAGAAAAAAATGGTGACAGTCGTATTGCTTGATGGGGTTTTGCAAAAGGACTATTGTGTCATACGTATAGGTAGTGTGTTGCTATATTACAATGCATCAACACATACTATTAAACCAAATGCTCAGAGGTGCGTTTGTTTTTGCAATTAACAAGTTACAGCGATAATTATTTCTTACGAGTGTAATATTTATTTTCGGTAGCTGGGCCCATTTTGTGCTCATTAACGTCAGTGTGCTTTGATGTGATTATCTTGCGTGTAGTTTTAAGTATCCTCTCCGCAATGCTTACAGCTGTGAGTGGCCCTTGGAGCGTATGAATTAATAAACAACATTTTCACATCCCTGGAGGTGGTTTTCGGATGCACCAGATGTTCAGAAGTATAACGAGTGCAACCCAATGCAACCAGTCTGCCAGTCTGGTATGTCCCATTAATTAATATTCAGGGGTCAGAGATACGAGTGTCCTCAAAAGGTCCAGCACGTACGGTGAACACAATTCTTTGTATATAGACTCTGAAGGCGTAAAGGCGAGCGGAATTATGCTTATTTGGTTAGTGTATCAAACATGTTTCTTTCCATTTGATTACATAATTATTCGACAGATTATTTATTAATTATTATGACAGCTGAGCAGGGCCACGAACTTTCCAGAATAGTAAATATTGATAGCAGTTAGAACAGGAGCAAGCATCCGTGACAATATAACAAAACTGACAGAAGAGAGTCTATCCTGACCACTAAAGAAGCTGCATTGCTTCAGTAGCATTCTGTCCAAATAAATCCACTCCTTCCGGTTTTGGCGACTGCCGTGGACGAACTGAACTAAAATGGATGTGGAACCACCTTTCTGGTAATGAGCCGCTGCAGACTGTCGACGCAAAGCGGCGTGAACGGGTGGACTGGGTAGGTAACACGCGCGATGAAATGTTCATACAGCTTGCAATTAACGTACCGAGTGTTGATGAAACTTGTCTCGACGAAACGTGCGACATACAAGCGGAATCAATACCAACTGCAACACCTGTGTTTCGTGAAAGAACGCGTCTACGCCAGAACAATTTAGGAAGCAGCACAGTATCCCCTAAAGCACGACACAGGAACCATTAGCTTAAAGGCAGCTCTTCAGTGCGCCGCACAACCAAAGTGAGCGTTCGGTCATTTGAACGAAGCGGCACCACGATTGCACACTGCCAAGCACGACTCACGCAATATCCGAAGGTTCCGATGGGCAACGAGAGCACAGAAACGTCGCCTTAAAATTTACGTGCGGTATCCGAATCAATTCGAGGTCCGAGCAAGGAAGGCCGATTGTCTCTTTCGTGGCAATATCCCCGTCGGTCACCAGCGAAATGCACACCGTTCCTCCTTATTTTCACGTTAAACCTACGTCAGACACCACGCTGAACTCTGAAGTCACCTTCGACGGGCCTCATATGACGGCTTCCGCATCTGAAATCAACTCGCCGACACGAACGACGACGAACAAAGCATCCGACAAGCTCCGGCCCAGCTGTGACCAGCCGCTGCCTGGGCGCCGCCATCTTTCCTGTGACGTCCCATATTTGGTTTGGTCACGTGACGAGTGGTCAAATTTGCGTACAACGGCAGCGGCCTTATGGGAGTCACTTTCGAGTGCAAATCGGAAACCCGGTTTATCGCCCTAAGCCCCTCTACCTCGTTGGGTGATACGTACGCTTTCTCACTTCATACCAAGACCGTGCACTCTAACACAAAATGGAGGAAAAAGGTAGCAACGGCGCGTTTTCCTCCCTTCTACCGACGCGCCCCTGAGTGGACACGAGAAGAACAGAGGATCGAGACGTTTTTTTTCTCTCTCCAGGCAGACGAGAGGAAAGTAGCGCCCTCACACCTAATCTTCTTTCGGTTTCGTTTTTCGAGCACGTCGCACACGTTGTTCGATGAATGTTGTTGAGTGGATCGAGCTTCAACGGCAGCGAAGGCCGCCTGGAATTCCGTCTCCCAGTCCAAACGTGCAGAACATTTCGGGTGCATTGACGTTTTTACAACTAATTTTGTCAAACGAGCAAACGAAGCCGGTAGTAACGGCGAAGTTCCGGAGCAGTGCCAGCAGCGCTATACGTACACTGGGCTAAGATGGCCATCTCCGAATTTGGAACCCACGCGGAACGACGCGGAACAAAGTGTAGACGTTGACGACGTTATGGAAATCACGGAAGTTGCGTCCAAGACAGGCAGGTTTTGTTGCCTGGTGGGTGGGAGCCTTCTGTGCGGAGTTAGGTTCTGGTTTACGATGCCGGGTGCGAACCACAAATCAACGTGGTTCTGTATTTCTGCTTGTCAGCAACAGAGCGGCATCATCGCGATGGCAGTGCTGTGCGTTGTGAACAGAGAGCTGAAACTATCGCCGATTTGACTGTGTGTTCGCGTATCTGTGGTGTCACAACAAGATGAATTGACGTAAGCTGCCAGGCATTGAGGCCGCCGGTCGGGCCGCGATCGGAGGTGGCGGGGTGTCGCTGGAAATATTAAAGAGTTTCAGACCGTTTAAGGGATTACGGTGCAATCGATCGACGTGCGGATAGTCATGTTATAACACTGGTCTGAACCGTAGCTCGTATCGTACAGTGGCCAATGTGACTGTCGTCTGCGGTGTCCTGTTGTCTCCACCCTGAGAGCGATTGAGCTCTGGGGAAAGGACTGAACAGTATAAAAATCTGACGTGAAATACGTATATCTACAGTCCGGATAAAACCGAGCAGGTGCACCACACGGACACATCCCCACTGTCAGTAGCACGTTTAGCGAAAACCATAAACGCGCAACCAACATCCGCCGCCGTGGGGAAATTCTGAGCACATTCACGGCGTCGTCCTTGGTGGCGTCGCTGTGGCGTCCCCTGTGACATTTTTGATCGCTGGATGCTTCTGAACCTTGCAAACGAAGAGTCGCAAGAAACAAGGCGCTGACAGACATTCTTGATTCGAACACTCAGCTGCTTTAGGAGGTATGTCCCACGCATGGAACGGGAAGCCGACACTGAACGTCCTGCTGGTTGTTGCGCCCTTATTTTGTGCTTATTGATGGAGAAAAAACAAGACGACCAGCTTCCAACGAAAGCTGTATTTTGACTGGCTAAAAACAGGTTATCTTAAACAAAGAGCAGCATAAAGTCCCCCTCCCATTTCCCCCCGCACCCTTTCTCGCTCGTAAGCGAGGGCTGGCGGGCGTCCTTGGGCGTCGAGAAAAGGTCGACTCTCTCTATATATGTAATTCTGCCCTTGAAACACATCCACAGCAGTAAGGGACGGGGGAACGTCTCCTCGATTTCCAGCGCTCGTTGGGGCCGCCCAAAAATAGCCAAGTCGCTTCCCCGACGCATATATACTAAAGCGTCACGTGATCTATCCCACAAACCCGTTAAAACAACTTTGATGGGTGATGTGGTTCATGGAAAGGATCGGGACAGACACCACAGGCCTCTCAAAAACTATGACGGGTCTCTTGCACCCGTTATAAATCTTAAAGGGGTGCATCAGACGCCTTTAAAAAACCTTGAGGGACATCTAAAACTACTCAAACATTTTAAAGGGCACGCCAAAAAATCTCAAAAATCCTGGTCGGCTCCATAAATGGATTTTCAATAGGAAATTTAGCATTTGTATCTCCTCATCAGATAATTGTTGTGTACTGTGAAAGGCTAACCTGCTGAAAACTTCAGCGGTTCTTAGTCTCCAGCAGATAAATTTACATGTTCCGAGACGAGGAACCATATTAAAACAATAACAGAAAAAAGATATGACAAATATGAAGATGGTCTATAGGCGTGTAGTACAAAACATACCCACCAGCAGAACAGGCAGCATCTGAACATTCTCAGCTCATAATTGGTGCTTCCTGTAAAAGGCGCACCTAATTAAAATTTCCGCCGGTGTTAGTCTCCAAAGCTCAAATATTACATGTTCCAACTCTAGAAACTGGTTTTAAAAAAATACCAGAAACAAAAATATGATAGATTTCAATATGCTCTCTCGAATTACTGTAAAAGAGTAATCCGGGATTACTGTAAAACAGTTCTCCCTGGTAGAGAATAGGCAGGATTTGTGTATTTTCAACTTATAACAGTGGCTTTCTGCGCGAGGCGGAGCTTCCCAAAAAATCAGCAGGTCAAAAAATCGCGGATTTTAACAGTGGAAATCCGCTAGAAGCATTACCGTTGAATAAAGATATCGCTTCTCAGGAGTGCGTATTCGATCTCATGAAAGGTTTGCAGTGTCGTGGAACTCTGAGCCCGAAATCTCTGCCTGTGTGACAAGTTTTCGTTTCCGATCACAAACAGTCTTAGGAGCAACTTCAAATGTATGTAACTCAATAATAAATTACAATCTGAGAAGGATCTCCGGTAATAAGCTAAATATTCCATATATAGGATGTCCCAAGTCACCAGGCTCGATCTAAAATGGACCGTAAAAAGCGACGCCTGCACTTAGTAAGCTTACCTTTTCGTCAAAGGTGTATATCACAGATCGATTTTCTTTGTCAACGTAGAAAGCGTAGATTTCTTTCTGTAAAAAATAAAGCCAAGAAACTTTCCAGGGTACACGTCGGACGGCGATGCAGACAACGAAGTCGAGTAGCGGGGCGGGTTTGGCGCTCGTATTGATAGAGACTGCTTCTTATAGTGACTGCTCGCAACCACCGTGGTTCATTAAAATGAACAAAATCTTTTCTGTAATGTACCTAAGGTTAAAAAATAAATGCCGACAATAAACGCAAAGCTTAAAAGATAAAAAAACGCGTTTGATTAACTGCGGGGTTTTTGCTGCCAACAGATTTTGTCAGCGTGTCGCCTGCTTTCTTTTGCTGGTCGGCCAACCTTCAGACGCTGCTCCCGATGCCATCTAGTAATACGAGTGCCAAACGCACACTGCCACTCGACTCGGTCGTCTGCGTCGCCGTCCGGCGTTAACC